>LZPO01066374.1:112617-125405 GCA_001675575.1 Neotoma lepida | reverse complement strand
AAAAAGATAAATGACAGATAAGAAATAATTGAAACTAGTAATAGACAAAGAAACGCCATTTGTAGTGTGGGGAATTGTTTAAAACAATAGAAAATAATTTTTAAATGTCAAAGTGCAGGAACATAACATCAAAAATACAAAAACTCACAGTAAGGTTCATCCTCCTTGTCACCTAAAAGTGGAAACCACTATTTTTCACCCTTCAGAGTGCACAAAGATATGTATGTATTCGGCATCAGCAAGGCTCTGACCTGGGAACTTCCTGAACTTTCCAAGGAAGACACTTGGGTGCTACTTCTTNTTCTTATAGTTTGGCAGCCTATAAAACAATTTCAAAGATAGATTGCTGTTGAATTCTAGAAATCTGTACTGTAAAGTGTTCCCAAGTATGCCAGGATGTAGNCATGTTTCTGCAGCAGAATTACTTCCAACAAAACTGAAAACAACCCACATGTACATACCAGGCANTGTTTAAAAATGTTATATCCATACAGTCTCATAAAGAAAATTAAGATATATTCAAGGGGGAGAAAAATGTCATAATACTTTTTGTGTTATATTTAATTCATACNATATGTTTAAACATTTTTCTATATAATAGCTATATAGTATGCATACATTGCAGGAAAGGGTACAGGGCATACAGACATCTCCAAAAAGGTTAACCACGATATAGAGGGCATGGCATAGTGATTCTACCNCCCTTTCTAGTCTCCTTCTTANGTGGACAGATTAAAAATCCAAAAACTGTGAGAATTTTGGATATAGATAAGCTTACCACATGGGAAGCGTTTAACACAAGATGGGCCGGAGCAGAGGTAACTTTCTGTCCTGTCTCAGTTGCTTGCTTCAGCAAATGAGGTTATAGAAAGAGTTTTTCTTCTCAACACCCAGCTCCTGATGTTGACGTGCGCTGTGACTTGTGATGGCAGTGAATTCTTGCTTCTGGCTTTCTGACCCCTGGCATATAAGTGTCCATTTCCAGCTTCCTGGGTGCCGAGGCCCTTTCAGCAGTAAGCAAGCTAGCAACAGCAACTTCTTGAACTTGGGTCATATTTACAATGATTCCTTGAACTCTTGTCTCTGAATTGGGTCAGTTCTACATCATCCTGGAATCTCAGCCTAATCTTGCATCTCTTTCAAGAACTCCAAAAGCAGGAAAGTCCCTGCACTATGCATCTTAGTGTTTGAGATGCCTGTGGGCCTTCTGGTTCCTGCACTAAATCCTAGTGGGTAAGAGTNATGGGCAGGTGCTGAGGCCTAGCCAGCACACTGGGAATTCTCATGAAATGTTTCAGCCAAATCNAGCTCGAGAAGCAATGAAGGGAACAACTGCTTACCTCAGGTCAACAAACAAATATGTAATAAAATTTTGTTGGCTTTTCTCAATACCTCAAGATTTGGGATTCCATCTATAACCTTGCCCGTGATGATGTCACTAAGAGGTAATTGGGCCTCAGAATGCCACTTTAGAGTTCATTGTGTCTACAGGCTTAGAAGGAAGAATTGTTTGGTCTATTGTTTGGTCTACTTCATTGACAGAATTATAATAAACTGNTATTTAAAGAATATTTTTCTGGTTTTAATATGACTAAATTCCTGATTTTGCTAGCATGTCAGTTATTTTTCCCTCCATTGTGACCAAATACCTAACAGAAAGAATTAAGGGAGGGTACATTTATTTGGGGTCATCATTCAGCAAATCAGTCTATCGTGGTGGGGAAGGCATAGGAACTGAAGAGGATCAGTCCATGGCAATGTGGCTGGTAACATTACTGTGGCAGAGAGCTTGGGCCATAAAGGCTATAGCCCTTAAAGTTCTNCCCACAGATGGTGACCCATCTCCTCCAGCCATGCCTCCCTCCTCAAGGGTTCCACAAGCTAAAGAGGCAGCACTGCACAAGCAGCTCAGGACCAAGTGTTCAAATTCATGTCTCATTCAATCTCTGTTCAAACCATAACACAATCTGTGATTGCAGAATTGACTCATAATAAAAATCTTCTCTATTTACACATAAGTTAATATCAAACAGAATGCCTTTGAAAGAACTCAAAACAAAACAAACAACACACCCTGACTCCTGTTCTAGTGTTGGATTCCTTGGTTTTGCTTGTTTTTAACCCTGGTAACCTATCACTGTGCAGAAAACAACACTCCATAGTACGGCCCTTGATGTGCAGAGTGGCCTAGAGGAGTCATCTCAAGGTCTGCCTAACCCTTCCCTGCTCTACTCCTCAACCAGTTGTTCTAGGTGACAGCACATTTGCTTTTATATCAAGAAACAAGTTACAAGTATTTTCTTTTCTAGAATAATCAATGCCAGTTTGTGACGTTTGTAGATTTTGGAGAACACAGAAATTTTATCTGAAAATAGGGAGCTATCTCATTGTTTCTTAGATTTTTTTTTTCTTTTTTTCTGACAAGTTACTAGAATTATTCCAAATGTCATAGAAAGGGAAAGAACTCAGGCATGCAGTGAATATTGACTTGTCTTCTTCCCACCAACATTTGCTGATCTGCAGGTCAATACATGTCCAGGTTTACTTAACAAGTCAATATAATTCATTTCAGTTTAGATGTAGTTTTTTAATGATTGTAAGCTTTTTTAAGAAATAAAGAGCTACTGTCAGAGAATAATAACATGTATGTTAAAAACTAGTTTCTTCAAAAATTGAAAGTATCCTGTATGATTATATTTTTCAAAATAATGGAAACAAATTTGAAATGACCCTTTGTCTTTCTCCCTTTCATCTTGCCTGCCCTATTTCCCTTTTAAAAAGCTATAATGTCTAGAAAGCTGTACAAACAATTAAGCTAAATCATTTTGTAAGCGGTTCTGTGAAATGCAAGACTGATTTTTTTCTTAAAGTCCAAATGTGTAACTCAGCCTACATGAGCATATAAGCATATTTTGCTTAAATTACATTTCCATCTGACAATATTAATTTCATCAAGGAAGCTTAGTATAAAATTAATTATAGCTATCATTTATGTTATTTCATCTTCTCCTTCCATTGAAGCTTCAATGAGAATTCATCAACTGAAGGGCATGATTCACATTTTAACAACAATGATAAAGAAAATAAGCAAAACTACTTTCTCTACCCTCCTCTTTCAGTTCCATGACTAAAGACTTATCACTTAATGTCATCTGAAATGTAATAATGTATTTAGAGGTTCAGGGGAAATGCCTTCAATGGAAATAATGAGGGCATGTCTAGTCATATTCTCCTGCTGACAGAGGACATTTCTGTTTCAGTGACTTTGGTGAATAACCTCCAATGATGGTTTGAGAAACAAATCCNAGAGAAAGACTAAATAAGGCTTCCAAGGCCAAGCTGTTGAACACCAAGACAAAGATCCCTACTTCGGTTCACTTGCCAATCCCAGAACAGTAACATCTATAAAAGAAAAGAACTCCATTCTCTGGTCTGCTTCTTCACAGTCCACCTTCCCAATGATGCTCATAAGAACATGTGTCCAAGAAAAGGACCAGCTGCTGGAAGCAACATCTGGGCAGACAGTAGAANTATGGAACTCAGACAGCCAGCAAAGACAAGATGGAAGCTAGAGAAGACAGAAGCTCTTTCTGAGGTGCACACAGCTACGGATCATTGTAAGAAAGTCTATTTTAACATCCTCAACTTTCATGGACACTTTTTCCAGAGCTTGACCTCCTGAGACCCCCAGGGATACACCCTAATTCTCTTCTCCCTCTCCTCTGGCAACTGCCCTGTGCTTCACAGTTCTCTCTCCCAGAATCAAAGGCTCACTTTTCACCCACCGTGAATTGAGCAATAGAGCAAAAGCTTATAGGATGCCATTGTTTTCCAAGCACAGATACAGGTGAAGACACTTTGATCACTATGTTCATTGCATTCCTTCAATGGGAAGGCAGAAGTGTAGACCATTCTCTTTGTTCCTCACCTCTCATGCTCTAAAGACACAACATGCAGCATTTTTGTTCTAGGGCTATGAGAAACCTGAGAAAATAATATAGGTAAAATCTGAGTGTCAATTTATTCCACCTAGATGGCAATAAACACAGNAAGACTCCCGGGCCTCACTATATGCATCTTAGAAGGATAATTATTTATGAGAAAAAAAACACCAATTTGATGAAAGGCCAACCTCTCTATAGTTTTCCTATTTTCAGCAATAATGATGTTTTGTTGTTTTGGTGGTGGTGTGGTAATGGTCATGGTGGTGGTGGTGGTGGTGGTGGTAGCCACAGCACACATTTGGTCAGACAACAGTTTGTGGGAATCAATTCTCTCCTTTCACCATATAGGCTCCTAAGATCAAACTTAGGTCTTCAGGCTTGGCAGCCAATGCCTTTACACTCTTAGCCATCAAACCAGCCTGACACACAGGCTGTGATGAGAGCACAAAGCTGGAAGATAGACTTAACAGCCTAGAGGCCACCACTGTAATTCAGCAAAAACAAAGGCAGAAGAGAAATGCTCCTTTAACACATTCTGCAGGTGGCCAGTAGGGGAGCATATTTCACGTCNGTCCTCAAAGCNTCCCTGGCAGAGCCAAGCTCCAGTTGTCAGAGTAGGGACTCAGCTTTGGGACAAGTGCTTGGATTGGCTTTTCTTTTCCCCTTTTCAACCCTTCTTATCCTCTACTCCCATTCCGTGGCGCTCATTAATCAGGATAGTTCACTTGTATGCAAGCCCTTGGCTCAGGTTCTGCTCTCAGGAAGAATGCAAGCCACACTACAAGCACACTTGCAAGCACTTCTGTGTGCTATTCTGCTTGGTTTCAGAAGAGACAAAATTTCCATGATTGCATCTATGGCAGCGGTTCTCAACCTTCCTTGGTTGAATATGACTAGACCTTATAATACAGTTCTTCATGTTGTGGTGACCCCAAACCACAAAATTATTTTGTTGTTACTTCATGACTATAATTTTACTACTGTTATGAATTGTAATATAAATATCTGACTTCAGGATATCTGATTTGTGACCCCCAAAGAGATCACAACCCACAGTTTTAGAACCACNGATCTATAGTATGACAGCATATCTTNGAGCCAAAGAAATATAGGGTAATAAATTCACATTTTAAGTTTTCTTATATTATTCACACAAGTAGCAAAACACATTTTAGCTAAAATTTGCCAAGACACAATTAGATGCTGTTGTGNAACAATTTCCTCCAAGATTGAAATATTCCATCCTTCAGGGAAGCTCCTTAAGCAAGAAGGTAAACAAATCAAAATATCTCCAGGAAGTCCCTGAAACTGACTAGATTCACTAGGCCCCTCTCCGACAGAGTAAGCAATAAAAGCTTAGAGTCCCTCTGACACTAAAAGAACAGAGCTACAAAGATTCTCAGGAGAAAAGCTGCAAAGACTCTGAGCCAAGACCAGCTGCCTGGAAGAAGTTAGACCACTTGGAAAGGGCATCCTCCAACCTACTGAGCTTCAGNCTGTGTAGTGTGCTCCAGATTCTCAGCATTTGTGATCTGTGGCCTATGGTTGTGTGGACCTTGGTGATGCTGTTTTCTCTTGACGTGTTTCTGCTCCTGTAAGTAACCCCCCCCCACGCTCTTGTAAGAAAACCTAACTCACTGGTTCACCAAATTGGACTTTGTTTGTATCTGGGGTGAGTAATGTGCACTGAATTTCCCCCAGGAAATATTGTCACCCAATAGCTACTATAAGTATACATTTCTGTTTCATTTGGATACAAATATCCCACATGTCTGTGTTATCATTTCACTCTCTGTTCATATATTCCATGAACTTTGGAGTTAGGATAAAAATAAAAGACCAGGCAGTGGTGGCACACACCTGTCATCCCAGCACATAGGAGGCGCAGAGGCAGGAAGATCTCTGTGAGTTCAAGACCAACCTGATCTACAGAGGGAGTTTCAGGACAACCAGACCTGTTATACAGAGAAACTCTGTCTTGAAAAACCAAAAGAATAAAAATAAAATTTTGTTATATATTCTACAATGAAGCATTAACTCAATCTCTAATTTAGTGTACTGTTTAATTTAATATGCNTTTTATAAGCCCTATATTATTAATGTCCATGCCATTTTATAGTTCAACTTCTACAAAAACATAAGCTAAAATATCCACTACTTCTCAATGTCAAGATGATTTTAAATGGTGTTCCAGGACACATATCTTAAATACTAATTTAAACATATAGCTTAATATATCACAAATATTAATATATAAACAAATGTATCTTAACTATATATCTTAATATAATAACATCTCAAGTGCCAGATTAATTTAACTAGAATTGGCTCCTTGTTTGAAAATTCAATCTCATTATAATTCTGTCAATTATAAAAACTGCTTTCTATCATAACATGAAACTACAATTTATCCATATCTCTATGTAATTATTCTCAGGTATCATGACCTGACACCTGAAAGTGTCAGCTTTGAGATGACTTCCTCATCATTTGGCATCAATACATGCCACTGTTCAGAAACAGTGAGTAAATTACTGTCCTATGAAACATCCAGTTTTATGAGGATCTTTTCCCCAGTTTTATGTAATTTTAGGTCAATAAACAAAAGAAACTTAGAAAGCTAAAATCTAATAGGAAAAAATACCTGATAAGCTCTAAGAAAGGCTGTTAGCACACTTCCCAATTGTCCCAGTCAGGGTTATTTTGCTGTGATGAAACANCATGACCAAAGGCAAGTTGAGGAGGAAAGGTTTTATTGGGCTTACATGTCCACATTGCTGTCCAACACTGAAGGAAGTCAGGACAGGAACTCAAACAGGGCTGAAACCTGGAGGCAGGAGCTGATGCAGCAGCCATGGAGGGGTGCTGCTTACTGTCTTGCTCTCCATGGCTTTCTAAGCCTGCTTTCTTTCTTTTATTTTAATTTTTAATAAAAGTTTTTTATTCTTTCTGTCTTTCACGTCATGCATTTCATCCCATTCATTTTCCTGTCCCTTCATATTCACCCTCTGCCCTTGCAACCTCAAAAAAATATATGTATAGATAAATAAAATTTAAGAGACAAAAGAAAAAAAATGAAGGAAAAAATCAGTCTCATCAAGGAAGCTGTAGTGTGACACAGTGAGTCATGCAGTAAACCCTTTTATGCATATATCTTTACTTGGAATTGTTCATTGCAAAGAATCATTTAGTCTAGTTTGAGGCCTCTGGTTTCTGCTACACTATCGATGCTGGCCTTCACTGGAACTCCTCTTGAGTATCCTGTTGTTGTTCTGTGTCATGGAGATCCTGCAGCTTTGGGTCTGCAGGACTGGTCCCTTCTTGTGTTCCAGCAGGTCACTGATGGGGTGGATGTTGAGGTGGGCAAACACATAACACTGGTTCTGGGCCTATGTTGCAGAGTTGGTCAGCCTGCCAGCTCTCCCTTGTCCTCACCACCAGGGTGAGCTCTCCTGCATCGACCTGACAAGTTCACCCCTTGCAGCAATAAGCAAGGGAGGCCTGTTCACCAACTCTCCTGTCCTCAGGCTCTGATCTCCCACACCTACACCATTAGGGTCGGCTCTAAGGTGTTGCCCAGGCGTGGTGGCTTAATGGGCTCTCTCCTGAGTGCTGCATGAGAGGCAGGAACAGCTATCCCGCTCTATGACCTCACGGCCAGCTCTCCCACCTGCCTGGGGGATGGGGGAACATCTCTCACTCACCTGTGCCACGTGACAGATGAGTAATGGGGACAGCTCTCCTATGCTCACAACTTTGGGGCTGGCCCACCCAGACCTCTGCCAACAGGATTGGCTCTATTGTGCTGCACAGGTGAGGTGCATAGCGTGTTTTCTTATAGAATCCTACACTACCAGCCTAGGAGTCNCCCCACCTACAGTGGGCTGGGCTCTCCCACAGCAATCACTAATTGAAAGAAAATGCCTTACAGGCTTGCCTACAGCTGGATCTTATGAAGGCAATTTCTCCATTGAGGCTGCATTCTCTCAGATGACTGTAGCTTGTGTCAACTTGACATAAAATTAGCCAGTACACCAATTATTGAAAGTTAAATGAATTTGATGACTGCATAACAAACTCTCTGCAAATCAGATGTTTTTTAGTGCTGGCCACTTGCAAACTTACATGAGTTCATCAGCTGCTCAGTAATTAATAATACTTTTGATGATAATTATTAGATTTGGGGGCGTACAACTTAGAGGGAGTTCAAATAACTGGGTTAGATATTCCTATGTGAAACTCCTCCCCTTACCAGAACTTTGTCAGTTTCTCAGTACAGACCTGAGATTACAAAAGAAAAGATGGAGGAAGAAAAGTGGGGTAGGGTACGTGAGGTAGTGAGAAAAGGAAAGAAGGGAAGCAGAAGAGAGTGAGAGAGAAGATGTGAGAGAGGAAATAGAAAATGAATGCACACNCTATTGTTAATATAGTCATGTGTAGATGTGCAAGATGATGAAAGAAAAAGTCTGCCTCATTCATCTCATTGCAGATGAATTTACCACAAAATCTTATATTTTGTATTTAGTAATTATCTAATTTTATCATATCTATATGCTTTTGATTCAATCTAACATGTTAAAAATATTAGCATTTGCAGACTTATTAAAGATGATGGAGACCCTTTTGTTTTCCAAGCCTATTTTATTGTCACNACAGAGTGCCTCTAGAAGTGACTGTAGCAATCCCAGCAAGAGAGGACTAGACCTCAGATGGCTTTAGACAAAAGAAAGATATGACAAAGCTCAGATGTCTCTAAAAGACCCTGGAGGCACAGTGACTTGTGGCCTGGGATGAGGTCAGGTGAGGTATAAGAAATTATTTAGAAACTGAGTCTGGGTAGGCAGGAGAACGGTGATGTCAGTGAGCTGACTTCATTGTCCTGGTGGTCCAATTTACAAGGTTAAGGCTGTGAGAGAAGAGGGCAAGACAGACAGTCCACAAAGCCCTAATAATTGGGGTGGGACAACGCGGAGGTTTAGTCAGGGTATGGGAATACTTCCTATCACTTGGCATCCCTCCATGCTGCATGGAAAAATGTAAGCTGTCTTCATCAAGCTAGGCAAGACTCCNTCTTGGAGTCTTGGAATGGAATGGCCATCTCTATACTTGGGCTATAACTTCCTCTGATGTCATCTTAGTTTGAAAAGTCATGGTGACTTTATTCTTGTCTCACAGCCCTCACTGAGGAAAAGCTTAAGCATCAGCTCTGCCCACTTTTCCTCAGGAATCCTACAGCATCCCTGTTCTAAAGAGAAGGTGTCATTCTTGCTAAGTCTGCCAGGCTATTCTGAGTAAAGCCCTTCTCCAAAAGTTAAAACACGAAGTCACAAGCCTGTCACAAGTGACTCAGTCTTTAACTGTAGACCTTGGGGAGCTGACATCTTTCTTCAAAATACTTTCAAAATGTATTGTTTATAGACAGACACGTTCATATTTATAATTAGGCACCACGTGTCTCTAGTTTGAGACCNTTTTCTCCTCTCCAGTAATGCTTATAGTGAACCCCTACATTTCATTTTGCTGTTAAACATTCATTTTGAGTGACACAACTCTTCATTTTATCTAAGATTTGCAATTCTGTTCATTTTGTCTCTATCATAGTCCAAATGTTACAATCTTCAAGCACATGGCAACCAGAAAGACCACTTTGCCTCTCTTTTATTTCAAATACCTTCCAAACACTTAACGTTGCATCGTGGGTTGTTACGTCACGTTTTCCTTTTCTGCTTTCATTCCATAGTGCTATTCTTTGTGTGAGTTCCTGGTCCCATACAGTGAACTTATGGGATTGGTGACCCTCCACCTGTCATTCTAGGGCATTCACACCCCCCTCCCATGATCACATCCACTTTCCTGTACCATTTATCTGCCTCCAGAAGGAAGAACGAGGGAGGACAAGAGAGGAGAGATCATCTTCAGTGAATACTGACAGCCCTGCCTCCTCTCCATCCTTGGGTCACTCAAAGGCCCAGGCAGCTGTAAGTCCTTTGAATCAATTGTGTCTTTTTAGCCAATGGCATGTACTGGAAACATCCATGTACAACTCTTTCTTTCTCGTTATAGGAATGAGTTAGGTCCTCATTTGACTAGCACTAACAGAAAATTGATACTAAAAATTATTGCACATNCACTAACAAGGTCGTCCTTCATGAGCTGTGNACTATGCAAAGAAGGGAGTCCTGCATGGCCTTGTCAATACTGCAACAGGATTTCCTGAGTTTCCAGTGTTATTTTCGGAGCACAGAAGGAAGAGGCAAGCTATACTANCTGAAACCCTACTGCTTATGTACACAGGTGATTAAAATACTGGTTTTGAAAACTTTAAATTCTATGGAAATTATTAAAGTATTCATCCAAGTTTTCACAAAGAAATCTTTAGCCTGTGCTTCACTTCACATCCTTAATGTCATTAAAATTAATTGAAATTATGAAATTTTAAAGTTACTTCCTGGCATATCATTTTGATATGTCATTTTAATGCTCACAGTTTTAGAGAGCATTAAATTTATTCTCAATTTTCATGACCATTTTCCTTAACACTAAGAGTGATACCATCTTAAATACTCTCACTAACTCATTTTATTTGTTTCTCTTTGGAGAGCAAGGGAATTGATTTGTCTAGGAACCAGAGACATTCAGCAGAACTAAAGAGTTTTCCAGGATGCACACACAAAGGCCAATCCATGCAAAACCATAAAACATTCAAAATTTATCTTGGGCTGTGGATATGGCTCAGTGGTAGAACTTTTGCTTAGGTAGGATCTAGATTAGATCGCCAGCACTAAAGAGCAAACAAACAACTTTAAAATAACCTTTCTTTCCTTTGCCAAGTGCTGCTAACTTTATACAGGTTCTGTATTACAGCTGTTCATTGGAAGAGTGAATATAATCTCACCAGACTCTCACCTCTGTTTTCTAGATGGAAGTGTGAGGGCAGGAGCTATTCCAGGTAAACTGAGGGCAAGACTTTAAAGTAGAAGGGTTGAAAAAAAAGAAGTTGAATGTATAACTGAAAAAAAGACATTTATTTGCGTGTGGGGACTTCTGACTGGAGTGTTCTTAAGGCTCTCAAGTCAGAGAGTACCCTCTACCATTGGACAGTATGAAACCTGGTATGGCTTTCTTGGACCCTGTCATTTCTATAGTATAGTATTCACCATGCTTTTTTATCTTTCTGATAAAACATCTGGCATCTGCCATCACTTTGAAGGTTTGAAATCACAAATAAACTATCTTTGTAATAGTTTATTTCATTTATTGTTTTATCTTCATTACTTTTCTGTGGCTGTGACAAAACAACATGACTAAGGCAACTTGTAGAAGACAGGTTTAACTGGGCTCACAGCTTCAGGGGGTCCNAGTCGACAATGGCCCAGCAAAGGCATGGCAGCAGGAACAACTGAGAGCTCACATCTTGATCCACAANCAGGAAGCAGAGAGGAAGCACTAAAGCCCACCCCTGTGACACACTTCCTCCAACAAGATCACACCTCCTAATCTTCCCCCAAACAGTTCCACAAACTAAGGACCAAGTATCCAAAGATACAAGCCTATGGAGATATTCTCATTCACCCACATTTGTGTCCTCCAAAAAAGAATCTACTCATCACCTCCTATGTGTTGGAAGAGATATTAAGTCCTCTGAATACAGCGGAATAATAAGTGAGTGAAAAGTAATCTGAGCCAAAAGGCAGTAAATCTAATGGGAGGGGGGAGGAGTGGCTGAGCTACAATATTATAAGAAACGACTTTGTAGAAAGGACAGTAGCACCTTCCATAAACAAAAGGGGAGCATCCCGACCAATGGGGATGACCTGTGAGAAGTGATGGCCCAGTTGGGCCTTGAGAGGCCAATCAGAGCTAGTGAAGTATAATGGAGGAAGGGGAATATAGTGAGAGTGTGAGAGCCAAGTCTTACGCTTCCATAATAGGCCCACTTTTGGGTCCCCAGCTTCTAGTGCTGTTTTGAAGGGCTGTGACCCTTTCAGAGGTGAGGACTGACTGGTGCAAAAAGGTCACTAGGCCCTTTGAAGGTTATGCCTGCCTCAGTCCACCATGTAAACAAGGCATCTCCCCATCACCTTGTACCACAGATGGGGCTGCTTCCACCACCATGTAGACAACCATCTCCCCATCTCCTTCCACCACAGACNGGGGCCACTTCCACCACCATGCCTTCTCACCAGGATGGACTGAAATGGCTCTGATACTATAGCCAAAATAAGTAGTTCCTCCCTTTAATTGTCTCTGTCAGATATTTTGGAGACAATAATGTAAACAAAACCATAACAGAGCATTAAGGAGAATTCACTGGAGGCCAATTACTTCAGATTAAGCTTCTTCACTAGAATCCAGTAGAACACACAAAATGGGGTCAATCCTGCTAAGTGCCACACAGTAAAACTCAAGCCTTAAGGAGGCAGGAAAATGTCCCAACAGATNGGTTTTCTTTTAAAAAAATAAATGATAGATTGTTGCCAACCAATAAGAAAAAACACAGTCAACCCAAACCAACAAGATAGGAACATCTGCCCTACTTTGCCTCTGAAGAGAAAGCTACCTTTTTAAAAAAATTATTAGTTCCTTTGCTTTAGGTGCCTTATAAAAATCAAGTTNTCTGCCAAGNCCAGCAGGNGATGCTTCTACTCTGTGGACCAAGCTCCTGCTCAGGTCATGGGTTACTAATACAATTGTGTTTGATCTTTAAGCTAAGTTTATTAAAAATGTTTGACTTTTACTAAGAATGAGTCAGAGTAGGAAAAGGGAGATGGGACCCAAACAGGAAATCAAGGCCCAGGTCTTTGAGGACTTTCTGATCACTTCAGGGAATTGAAACTTCACCCA
>LZPO01066374.1:12637-34061 GCA_001675575.1 Neotoma lepida | reverse complement strand
GCACTGAGTATGCACTCACTGTGTCACAGAGCACTGAGTATGCACTCACTGTATCACAGAGCACTGAGTATGCACTCACTGTGTCACAGGGCACTGAGTATGCACTCACTGTATCACAAAGCACTGAGTATGAGCTCACTATGTCACAGAGCACTGAGTATGAGCTCACTGTGTCTCAGAGTACTGAGTATGAGCTCATATATCATGAGCACTGAGTATGAGCTCACTGTGTCATGAGCACCGAGTATAAGCTCACTGTGTCTCAGAGCACTGAGTATGAACTCACTGTGTCATGAGCACTGAGTATGAGCTCACTGTGTCACTGAGCTGTATCCCAGCCTCTACTTGTTCAAATATTTTGATAAATGTCTTCTCTCATTTGGCAAACAATAAAAAAATGCAAACTCAGCTTCAAGCACCACAAGTAAAACTTCATAAATTAATGGTATAAAAAGCCTTTAAAAACATTTATACATTTTAATGAAGAAATTCACCTCTTAAGAACTTCTAGTAAGGGGGCAAAGTTCTGGCTATACCTAAAGATTTGTCTACAGGAAAGTCATGAAGGGATTATTAATAATGGAAACATAATAAAAGATTAAAATGTCAAATCAAAAAGAGTTGAATAAGTTATGATATGATGAAATACTACACAGTCGTTTTAGTGGCACATTTTAACATATGTAATAACACAGAAAATGTCATCATACGTTGTTAAATGAGAAAGGTGAACTTCAACTTTTTAGTATGGTTTGGCCCAAATTAAGCAGAGAAACACATTATAGATACCTACATACATACACACTTATGTATATACATATATATACACACACAAGTGGCATATAGTGATAGATAGTTAAGTTAGGATGATGGAATTGTAGCACACATATATATTTAGATATTTTATAATATGGACTATAAAAAACCACATTGGCCCATTGTGTTGGAAGCAAAATATCTCTGGGCCCAGCTGAATGTGCTCCCACTCCTCCTGTATGCTGAGTTCCGTGATTCTATTCAGGTTGTTCCGTTTGAGTGCTGAGAGGATGAATGCTTTGCAGCTGTGGCTTTCTGGAACATGCTGACCTTTCCTTGACCCCAGGTGCTGGAACATGCTGACCTTTCCTTGACCCCAGGTGCTGAGGCACGTGGCAGGGCCATTCTCAGAGGGTATATAAGGCAGAAGGAAATGATGAAAGAGGTCGGCTCGTTGGGCTGCTTCTAGTCCCAGTTCCAGTAAGAGATGTTCGGTGAATAAAGGTCCTGGCTGCTTGCAATCTGACAGTGTGTGCTGCGTTCAATCCCGACTCCCTCCGCCAGATCCGGACTTGTGCCGTGCGGGTCGCGACACCATTGCACCACAAAAATTAAACTAAATTAAAAATGCTATGATGGGGAAAGTTTTCATTTGCTTCCTAGGTATGAATAAGGCATGATATCTTTTTAAGACATAGCTTTAGGAATGAGTAGAAATCCACCAGAAGAGTTAAGTGTGATCTTACATCATCTAAAGTAAATTAATGTGACACCCTGTGGTGTCCTATCTAACACTGAGAAGGATTAAGGAAAAAATGTCTGGTTTTCACGAGTGTGTGCAGGTATCTGACAGAGGAGTCCAGCATCATCCAGCCTTCTTGAACTGTTCACTACAGATGGAGTAGAAAATGTATTACTTAGGAATGCTGGTGGGATGGGCCTTCTGGGGAGGCTGTTTCAGCAGAGCTAAAAATTGCATTATCTTTCTAGGGAGAGACTTGACTGGAAGCCATCTATCACTGCATCTGACACAAGAACACTTATGAGACTTCAAGTCAGCAAAGCCACAGACTCACACTGTCTAAGAAGATGCTTTGACACTAATAGTTTAATAATAGAATCATTTTATTTTGATACTAATTAAAGCAAAATGGAATGTCTTGTACCTTTACTTTGTGACTTTAAATAGATAAATTTATTGAGGATTAATCACCAACTATTGTAGTCAGATTTTTTTTGTGTGTGATCACCAGCCTGCAAATAATGACAGGGAGACTTATTATTAATTATAAAAGCTCAGCCTTAGATTAGACTTGTTCCTAACTAGTTCTTATAACTTAAATTAATCCATATTTTTAATCTATATTCTTCCACGAGGCTCTTTACCTCGTCTCCATGCTGCCCATCCTGTTTGCTCCGCGTCTGGCTGGCAACTCCCTTTTTTCTTCCAAGAATTGTCTCTCTGCCTGGAAGTGTCATCTGTACTCTCCTGCCTAGCTATTGGCCATTCAGCTTTTTATTACACTAATCACAGCAACACATTGTCACACAATGTACACATATCCCCCAACAAACTACAGACTCCTCTAAGTGCAAAAAAAACTTAGCTTATGTATTTCATTGGGATACAATAGTTAAATTTTGTCTGACCATTACTTTGAATATACTTAAAAAACAATTTATTGGACTAGAGAGTTTGCCACGACATGCACAAGACCCTTAGTCTGACTCCTAGCACTGCAAAAGTAAAAATAACAACAGATCCCTCAAAAAACAATTCATTAATATGCAAAATGAATAATTAATGATTCAATAATTTAGCTTCATCTTAGAGAGCATTTATCAAAGCCTTAGGACTGTATAGACAACCTCTGCCCACTTAACCATGCCACTGGGAAGTCTTGCTAATTCCTCAAACTGCACAGATTCTCCAGCTAGGATCTTATGCTCACTTCAACTAAAAATACCTCCCACAAAGAGCCAACTTCTTCACAAACTAGAACTTATAACCTATGAAGTGATCCATATGCATAATCACACATACATATATATGATGGTTTTGGAAACTCAACAATTTATTTCTCAATTCAATTTAATTCTTGTCATTTGCCATTTTATTTCTGACTTCTTGAAGTTTCTATAACTTTCAACATAATGCTGTCTGTTTTGAGGGGCTGAAAATAGTAAAAAGCACAAGAAAATCTTATCTAAAATCATGCTTTTAAAGATGGAGAAATGGCTCTGTGAGTTAAGGCATTTGCCACCAAGCCCAACAACTGAATTCAATCCCCAGGACTCACATGATAGAAGGAGTGAATCAACTCCTGCAAATTTTCCTTTGGCTTCCACATATATGCACAACAGCTGAAATGTTCCTTCATGGTCTTCCGATGACATTGTAACAACTGTGTTAGTCAATGGTCTACTTAGGAAAGCTATAGCCTGTATCAAAATTGAAGAAGAAAGAGATTACAAAAGTAGATTTTTTGGTGTCCATTTGGGAGATATATATTCACTTTAGACATACACAGATGTCATCCATCTGGAGTGCCTACTATATATGTTAAGTGTTAGGAAGGCCAACAAAGGAAGTTCTTTAGAGAGACAGTCACAGCAAGAGATACCACAAACAAGTTAACAATAAACATGCTAACCATGCCAATACTTATAACAATTCTAGTCAGTAAACATAATCTCTACTTTGTGGTGAGTGGAGATCTCAACGGCAGTGGCTCAGATTTTCAGATGAATGGCAGAGAACATTGTCCCTATGGGTTTGGATCTTGAAATTTTTGATACTATCTAGATCTGATGGATTTTTTAAAGATTTATTTATTTATTATGTATACAGAAGAGGGTGCCAGATCTTATTACAGATGGTTGTGAGCCAACATGTGGTTGCTGGGAATTGAGCTCAGGACCTCTGGAAGACCAGTCAGTGTTCTTAATCTCTGAGCCATCTCTCCAGCCCCCCTGATGGATTGTTTATGATAAAGAGATGCAGTGACCTCTGAAATAACACAGAATATGCTGACCCAGGCTATCGATTGGTTGTTTCAATAAACATCACTTTCCCTGTACCAAGTATGGTAATAGGAGTTGGAGAAACAGAGACAAATCTAATACATCTGTGCCCACAGCTACTTGCCTTCCAGTAGGGAAAGCCAACATGAAAGCAGCCAGCAAGTAGCACAGAAGAGGGTATTGCTGGGTGAAATGATATCATAGAAAAGGGGTTCTCTTTCGAAAAGGAGAAAACGTTTTGCAGAACACAAGAAGCTAGAGCTAGAAGAGGTGTTCCCCAGGAAGAGAAAGAGGAAAAGACAGTCTAGGCTGAGAGGATACCTAAAAAGGCACGCACAGCAAAATGGTTATTGCATCATATGATGTCAGAAGGCAGCCAACAGAAATGAGGCTGTGGGCGGCAGATCAGCCACATAAGGGAGTATGTGGTTGCACAAAGGGCTTTATACTTTACTCCTTAGACAAAGGGGACACAGAAACTGTACAAGAAGTTAGCCAAGAGTGACTTCTAGGTTATCTCTGGCAATAGCATAGAATTTAACGGAAAGGAAAAAGAGCCTGAAGTTCCAGAGAAGTACCAGGGCCATGAACTTTGCCATTACATTTGACCGCTAGCTTATTACGTGCTCCAGGACACTGTGATATGGGGAAGAGCAACATGTAATGTTTTTATCTTGCATGCTGATAATGTGGAGAATGAGCAAGCTATGTATTTGGGAACAGTGGGCACACAGTTAGGCTAGATGAGTCAGTTAGAGTCTCAGGTATTTCCTGGCCAGTTCGTCCTTGGGCTTATCAAGGCCAGTTCTGCCAGACTTGCTGTGGCTCATTCATTCCACAGACTCTAGAGTCAGGGAGGGAAGCTCTGTATCAGGTCTCCTTTTTGAGGACGATGCCTCTGCTGTGTGCTAAGCCATCCTTTCAATCTGAATTTGTCTCTTCATCTGTCCTCTAAAACAGGCCCCTCAAAGAGTACTTTTAATGACATAAGCTGAACATTCCTAATTTAAAATCCTAAATCAGGAAGTTTCCAAAAGTCACAGGCACACAGAAAACCCCACATAAAATTACCTTCACAGGACTCCAGGGTAGTGCACATGCTTAGCACATGTGAAGCCCTGGGTTCAAGCCCTAGCACCTACAATAAAATAAAAAAAAATGCCCACCATGCTATTTAGGTGTATATGAAATATAAATGGTATATATAAGATACATAAAATAGCATATACTTAAGATATGTATAAAAATGAGTGAATTTTATGTTTAAACTAGGATCTCATTCCTCAAGACATCTTATTAGGTATATACAAATATCCTAAAATAAGAGCAAATCCGAAATACTTCTTGTCTCAAGCATTTCAGATAAGGAATACCCAATCTGTAATAGCGAAGTATTCTCTATGGATCAGACATTATGCTAATTTCTCAGTATGTATTATATGATTAGATTCTCACACAAGCCCTCTGAGATGAATACTATTAACTTACATTTTGAAGAAGAGGAAGCCATAGCTTCCCAAGATCCTATAGAGGAGCAACACCACTGACTAAACTCAAGGACTGCATATATATATATATATATATATATGTGTGTGTGTGTGTGTGTGTGTGTGTGTGTGTATATACACATATATACATATATAATTCAAATATTTAAATTTGCATATGTATGTGTGTGGGGTCAGAAGACAACTGGTGGGAGTCAGTTCTTTCCTTCTATCATGTGAATCCTGGAGACGGAACTCAGACTATCAAGCTTGGCAGTAAATACCTTTATCCATTGAGTCATCTCATTGGCCTTGGAATTGATATTTTTAATCATCCAGAGAATATGCTATGAGACTGGAGAAATGGCTCAATGGTTAAGAGTATCTGCTATGATACTTCTAGAGGACTGGAGTTTGGTTCTGAGCACCCATATCAGGCAGCTCACAACTACTTATAACTCTGGTCCCTATGGGCACTTGCACACATGTGGCACCTTCTCTCTCTCCCTGCCCCCCTCATTAACTAGACAAATAAAACATGTTCATAAAGAATCTGCTGTACATTTCACCAGCGGTGCCAGTCAGCTTTCCTTTATTATAACAAGTACTTCAGATGAATCAGCTTACAGTTGGCTCTCTGGTGTGGTCCATGATGGGTTGGAGTCTTTGCTCTGGGGTCTCTATGAGATGGAGTGGAGCTTTCACCTCATCACATCTGGGTACTTTGTTTGTTTTTCGAGACAGGGTTTCTCTGTGTAGCCCTGGCTGTCCTGGAACTCACTCTGTAGACCAAGCTGGGCTTGAACTCACAGAGATCCGCCTGTCTCTGCCTCTAGAGTGCTGGGATTAAAGGCATGCACCACCATCGCCCAGCTCATCTCATCACATCTAGGAAGCAAAAGAGAGGAAAAGGAAGAAGCCAGCCCCCCCTTCCCCAGTTTATCCTCCTTAGGGGCACCCCACTCCAGTAACCTAGAGATCTCTCATTAGTCTCCATGTCTTACAGGTTGCACATCTCTAAGCAGCCCCCAATGGTCCTCTCATCCACAGGCCTCAGGAAAACATTTAAGATTCAAACAATAGGACCCCTGCACCCTGCTTTTGTGCTGTTATGTACCGTGTACTGGTTTAATAATCCTCAAAACATTTTGGAATATTGGCAGTTCAGTCCATATTTTCTTAGTCTTACCAGAGCTCCACCTCATACTTAATACCCTTCTTAGGGATTTCTTCAGGATGTAAAACTTACCAGGAATTGGCTCATTAAAACTTCTTCCCTTAAATACTTAGGATTGAAATGAAATCTTNTCTACCAGGTCAGCAATAACAGCAAGTCTAATGGAAGACCTTTATTGATTTAAAAGCAAATCTGATTGCATTAATCTTTTTATTTTTTTGTCTTGTTTTTAGGTCGTAGGTCACCAGTCCTTTTTGTGAGAGAGAACTACTTTTCCTATTCCCCAAAGTCTTTAAGGAGAATAGAATAGAAACAGAAAGTGATGTTTCTAAAAAGTCAGTTACCATATAAAGATTAAGATCTATTTACTGGACAAAGGAAAGCCCTGGCCTTACCAAACCGTGGATATTTTCTGTTACCTTTCTTCTTTTTGAATCTAAGCTTTATTTTCAGAAATGATTAAGATATTTAGCAAAAATAGTTGGTACTTTGCACTGTATGGTTTTGAAACATATGAGTTATGGACATTTGATATAGTTTTTTTCTTCACGACTGAAAAAAAATCAACATGAATGGCACAGATTGCAAAACTTTCGCAGAAGAGTTTAGTAGATAATATAATCAATATTCTGAAGTGAGAAGCACGGGAAAGAAATGAGGAAGAATCTCATGTTTTTCCTCAAAAGCATACGCACTGGCTGGTTTGTGGAAACAGACTTTTCTCAAGCCAGCCTTCTAAGAAGCAGTGGGATCTTTTCATGGCCCCTGGNCGCTTGCTCTGCCTTTTATAGACTGAGCACCTAATACTGAAAACGTGTTGATAGAACACGTTCACCTCAGGAGCTGCTCACTTCTCCTAGTTGAACTTCAAGTAAGGAAAAAAAAAATCAACACGTAAGTCCGGGGTGTGCCTGGAAACTAGGAACCTCGCAATCCCTTCTATTATCTGAGTTCCGTCCACAACAAGCAAACCCTATTTCAAAAGTGTGAGCAACATTACTATGGAAAGCAACCTGTGGGTTGAATGCTAGCACCGCCTCCCAAGAGCTGTGCCATTTTGTGACAGCCCTCAAAGTTTTAGTAGCATGTTTAGGAAAGGGGATTTATCTTTGATTCTCAGAANAGATCCTCGCTGCCCTTTCCCTCTGCGCGTCGGAGGAGGGTGGCCTCTTGGAAGGTGACACTCCACAGCTTTCTGTGTTTCGGACTCTTTCGCATCCTGCCTCGCAGCCACACTTGAGCTGATCCCAGAAACTTCCAGCTCTGTCTGTGGAGTATTGGAGTTCAGTAGGAAGCACCGTGGAAGGCTGGCTCCAAAGGCTCTTTCCCTCCCGGGTCCCTAAAGCCAGGAAAACCTGCAGCTGCCAGAGGCAACATCAGAGTTCGCCACCGCCGACCACGAAGAGCGCTGCGCCGCGGGCTCCGGGAAGGACGCGCCGGGAGAGGCTGCAGGGCGCGCGAGCGGTCGGACGGGGGAGCGAGAGCCAAAGCTTGCGGAGCGCAGCCGAGCGGGTACCGCAGTCCCGGGAGCCGCCTCGGAGGGAGGCAGAGCTCCCAGCTAGAGAAATGTGCGGAAGGCGGAGCCTGCAGGAGGCGGAGCTAGGGAGGCGGGGCCTGCGGGAGCTGTGGCTGGGGAGGCGGGGCGAGGTGGAGGGAGGAGGAGCCAGATGAAGGCGTGGCTATAAGGGGGCGGGACTGTGGAAGGCGGAGCCTACTCGAAAGTAGGCGGAGCTAGTGGTGGAGCCCAAGTGCCAAGGAGAAGCCGGCACTCGGGAGAGGTGGAGCTAATGACGCGGGGGCGGAATCCGAGTCAAAGAGGCCANGTCTGGGTTGGGGAGGCGGAGCCTGTGCCCCAGGGAGGCGGAGTCCCCGGTGGGAGGCGGGCACGGAGGCGGTGCCGGGGCGGGCTGCGCAGGCGTCCCTTGCACCTTGTTGATTAGTCAGTGCCGGGAGCGCTGCTATGGCGTTCCTCGGACCCGCGGCTCCTCCTCACGCTGTGCTCGAGGCGGAGGCTAGGAGGGGGCCGAGGAGGAGGAGGCGGGCGGCCGGCCGCCGCAGCTGCAGAGCCGGGGCCAGGGGAGGCGGAGGCGGAGCGGGAGCCTCCGCAGCCAGTCGGGCCGCCTGCAGTGCTCCCCTGGCTTGAGGGCGCGGGGCGCCAGCCATGCCTCGGTGTGGCCGCTGAAGCCGGGCGCCGGCGTCCCCGCCGCTGTGCCTCGCTGCCCGGCTGCCCGCGGCGGGAGAGCGAAGCCGCCCGTCAGCCAGCGGTGGAGCGGGCGCGGGAGCGCGGGGCTGGAGGAGGCGGGGAAGATGGACCCGGTGCCCTCGTTGGGCTGCAGCCTCAAGGATGTGAAGTGGAGCCCAGTGGCTGTGCCGCTCGACCTGCTGGTCAGCACTTACCGGCTGCCCCAGATCGCGCGGCTGGACAGCGGTGAGTACCGGCGGGGACGCAATGCTCGCCCCTAGCCGTCTAGTTGGCCTGCGAGGCTGCCGCAGCCCTGGCGCGTTGCTCTTCACTCCCCCCAGCAGCCGCCGCCGCCGCCGCCGCCGCCGCCGGAGAGGTGCAAATCAGAACCCTTGCAGTGCAGTTAATAAGGGCACCTTTAAAAAAAAAGTCAGTATCGTGGAAACCTGCAGACAGTAACCTTGGACGCAAGAATTACTCAATCTGGGAACCCTGAAGTTATCTTAGGCAACTTTCTGACGAAAATAATTGGGCTCTGGGTGGTATCTTGTTTGGGGTGCTCTCTCCAACCGGCCCTCCCTCTGCCTGCCAAGAAGCTGCAGATTTCAGAGGAAAAGCTCCCGGGTGACCCAATGAAAACGATCACGTTTCTTGGAGATCTTTTATTACATCTCGTCTATTCTGTTTAACACAACAACGAGTGATTTAGGGTTGTTTGCAGAAAATGTCTTTAGCAGAAGTGATGGTATGCTTACGGTTAATTATTAGCTTAGCGCGCTTCCAGCTTAGAAAAAAATATTTTAAGCCACTAAAACATATTGATTTGCAGTCTGAGCTCTGAACCAAGAAATGCCTGTATTTCCTTAAACTGACCACAAGAAAACAACCAAGAACACCCCCCCACACACACACACAGATTATTCTGCACTGTGACATCTGCAAACAAATATGTAGATGTGCTACTGTCAGTCACTTGGACACCTTTAGGTTTGAGAGTTGTGACATTGGCAGGGACAGTTTAAATTGTGTCTGTTTTTTTGCACTGTAACTTCACCGGGTTTAGCTTCATGGGATATCAGATTGTAGGAAGAAGTCTGCTTTGCTGTAGGGCTTCGGGGGCCCTGAGCTGGCAGCAGCAGACAGGTGCATAGGTAGGGCTGTGTACACATGCAAGCCATATCAAAACAGGTCTGAGCAGGAGGATGTTATTTCTTCCAGTCATAGGCACTTGCCTTACTCCTTGCTTTCTACAGTAAAAGAGTTTCACATGAGATATATAAATGCCCCTAAAGAAGTCTTACTACATTTCTTGGCTGTGGGGTTAGATTAGACACTGGAAACCCTGAAAAGAGAATTAACATATAAGAAATTTGTGAAAACAGGAAAACAACATTGCCATGCTTGCTGTCCTTGTCTGGTTGTTGGTGGTGGTTGTGCTGGGCACCGGGAATAAACTAGGACTTTTTAAACTAAGAATGAAGTGTGCGATGGTAATAACTGTTCGATCCAGGAGAGGACAGATGGCATATTGAGGCATTTCTGCTTAGTGTGGGGGTGGCAAAGTGTGTTGTGCTTTAATATGTATCTGCAGGTGTGTGTGTATGTGTGTGTGTGTGCAGTTTCATTTCCTCCTTCACTATGCAAAATTGTATGTTTTGGCAAGTTGTGAGTCTTTACCTTTCCATTTCCAGACCTTCCCTCATCTCTGCAAACTCTGCCAAAACTTCTTAGCTAGGCAAGAGAGCATTGGTGCATGTGGTGTGCAAATCACTCAGACTTCCTCCAACTCAAAGTGTAAAGAGGCTGTGTATCAGCCTCAGACATAACTCTTAGTCTTATTATCTACTTTCCTATCCCTGCCATTCATTAAAGGAATCTGAATCAGCACTGAGCTCACCCCACACTTCTTTTCAAATTAGCATGTGGGCTGCAAGTCTTAACACTGTGTCCTTTCAAGCCTTGGGATGGATTTTGAACACCATGTGTAATTCTAGTTCTTTATTGTAAATTCCTCTTGTGATTTACCACTTGAGAATCACTTCAGCACACTCAAGTCATACTTGTAGTCAATACTACTGGATAACTGATTCCTTCATTAAGCAGTCCCATCTCCTTTTTGTTAGCATAGATTTTAATAGTTGCATGATATTCTGTGGGAATGGCGATAACACATATCAATCTGGTCCCCAACTGATGGGCATTAAATTGTATTTATATCTACTCCCTCATTGGTGGACATAAAGTTGCTGCTGCTGCTTCTTTGATATCTGTAAGTTCTGAGATAATGAGCATTCCTATACATAGGTTTGTTTGAGGGGTAAGAATGTATTCCTACCTTGCTGAAAGCACATGTGAGTCCTTTTAAAACTTGTGATACACTTGCCGTTGCTCTGGAGTCCAAAGGTTATACTCATGCAAACATAGGCATTGTGGGAATACCTCTGGGCCCACATCCTTACTATAGTAGGGCTCTTTGTTTACTTTTTAAATCTTTGCTAACCTGATGGGATGAGAGCAAGTTATTTTAACAGTTTAATTTGGGTAGACTCTAAAAGAGCCAAATCATAGATTCTTTACATTAACATGTTTCACTACAGTATTGAGAACAGGTTAAGGGCATTGCTGGCATATTTTCAAATGCCACTGATAAACTCTCAGGTTTCGTAGAGTCCTAATCCTGAGTGTATCTTAATCTTGTGTGTATCTTTTGGCCAGTTTTAATGTTATGGGAACATTTTACACACACACACACACACACACACACAAACACAAACACACACACACACACACACACCTGCTTAGACATGAAAAGTAGTCTTTTTCCAAATCACTTGTTTTAAAAGAAACAAAACCAGAAAGAAATTGAAAAACATGCCACAAGTTGACATTATGCCAAGAGGAAGANAGGGGCTGCCTTTATGGTGTCATGGAAGAACATTAAAAGTTGAAGTTGGTCAGTGCTGATCATTGGATGCCTGCTGTATGCAGATACATTTCCACATGTTGCACACATTGTCTCTGCTCCTAGGCAGCTCTGCTTTAAGGATTTGGGGAGCCTGGACTCAGAGAAGTTGAGCAAGAGATTTAAAATGAGCAGTGGGCTTTCCAGCAGCTTCTGTGCTGCCCCTTCCAACAGGCTGTGCTGCCTCCTCCTGTGGAGAGGCAGTGGGATGGGGCAGGTCTGACTTCTGCTCTAAATAGCCTCACTGTCTCTGAAAGCTTGAAGACCAGAAAGTCAGTATTTAAAACAGTGTAGACACCAAATTAAGTGCGGGCATCATCCATCGTATGTAGATGACTTTCTGCTTCCCAATGGAGTGGCTGAAAAGGGGAAGAAGGAGAGGGAGGTTATAGATGGGAGAGAGAGGGCGAGAGAAGGAAATAAATGTTTTTGGGGCTTGCATTTGTATCTGCTAAATAACTTCTTTGTACATTTACTATTTAAAAAGTATTAACTATAGTATGTAAAGAATTTTCCAGTTCTTTGCACGACACAGGCCAGTTAGATGCATTTAACTTGGTATGTTCAATGATGGAAATTTTTTTTTTTTTCTGGTTTTTCGAGACAGGGTTTCTCTGTGTAGCTTTGCGACTTTCCTGGAACTCACTCGGTAGCCCAGGCTGGCCTCGAACTCACAGAGATCCGCCTGCCTCTGCCTCCCGAGTGCTGGGATTAAAGGCGTACACCACCACCGCCCGGCCAATGATGGAAATTTTAAATTACATTTATTTGTGTGTGTGTGTGTGTGTGTGTGTGTGTGTGTGTGTGTGTGTATACATGCATGCCACAGTGTACATTGAATGTTAGAAGACAACTCGTGGGAGTCAGTTCCCTCCTTCTACTGTGTGGGGGATGGAATTCAAGTCATCAGACTTGGCAGCAAGTGCTTTTACCTACTGAACCCTCTTGCCAGCTCTCTGGTGAAGAAATTTATCTTTGAGTGGTAAATACAATTGGTGAGACTTCCCGGGTTTTGCCCCCCCAAGTCTTTCTGGGGAACCCAAAGGAAGAGCCTGTAGTTGTTCTCTCTGGAAGAGTTGATGGGATGACTATAATCAGCCCAGGCCAACCCCAGTTATTGATTCACTCACTGTCAGCTATTTTAAATGGTTGTAGTCTTGTAAATTGTTTGTAGGATCAGATTCCACAAATTCATTCAGAACTNGGAAGAGAACAAAGAATATTAACTCCTGCTCCATTCCAGCAGTCCATACTCAAAACCGGGTCTGAGGGAGCTGCCCATTTTCTACTTCATCTTGCAAAAGCCCTAAGACCTAGCTCAGAATTTTTCCCTCCCTCCCCCCCTCCCTCCCTTCTTCATCTTCCCTCCTCCCTCTTTCCCTTTCTTCCTTTCTTCCTTGCTTTCTATCTCTCTCTTTTTTCCTTAAAGACTATATGAACTCCTGTACCCTAAGCACATTTTAAACTTGTTCTTTAAAACTTTTCATCTCTATTTTCAGTGCAAAGAATGCTTTGCACGTTATAAATATTGATATTTTAAGATAACATTGTTATTTCAAAAGCTCTAGTAGAGTCTATATTTGATTCCCAATATTTCATATTATTTTAATCACATTTGTTTTGTGTGTGCATGTGTATGTGTGTGCATGTGTATGTGTGTGCACACTTGTACCATGATGTGAGTGTGGAGGTCAGAGGAGACTTGACTACTTNCAGGAGTTGCTTCTCTCCTACCTTGTAGGTCCCAGGGGTCAAACTCAGGTCATCAGACTTGGCAGCAGGTACCTTTCCCCACAGAGAGATGTCACCAGCCTTCAAAGTTTATTTTAAAGATGCACNAGTCCTTCAGCCATTATAAAACTTTGTACCTTTTCCTTATGTCCTTAAGTTCATGCTTCTGTCTTCTCCTACCCTGAATAATGTCCTGATTCAATGAACACATTTCAGTGTTTGAAATGTCTGTATTGATCACTCTGTCACAAGTTCTGAAACAATCAAACAGAGTAAATTGAAATACAGAATTTTGTACTTTTTTTTAAACCATAAGACTTCTAGAATTTGAGGATTTCCAGATTTTTTAGAAGATGACAATATTATTTTGTGATTGGGGCACACATGGTGTGTGTGTAGAGGTCAGAGGACAATTTTACCATATTGGATCTCTCCTTTCATCCATTTTTATGTCAGTTCTGGAGCTTGAACTTAGGTTGTCAGGCTTTTGTGGCAAGCTCCTTTATCCATCAGAGCTTTTAACAAACAAAGAATTAGGGGCTGGGAGTATGGCTTAGTGATAGAGTGCTTACCCAGCATGCAAGAGGCCCTGGGCTCATTCCTGAGGCACCCCTCACAACATGCACAAAATTTCTTGAGGTACAAACATTGTCACTCAGATACTGGAGACTTTCACCCTCTACATGCATTAGTACTTTTATTGATTCCTTTGCTTGTNTCCTTGAGATCTTTGTATTCCTGCCCAGTGTATTTTAGGGAGATCTCAACAGCACACATGTCACTTGAATTTAGTGGCTAAAGGACCGTTTGAGGTGGGTAGGTGAAGAGCAGCTTCCATCTAACACAGACATGGTCACCACAGGAGAGAAGTCCTTTCATCATAGTCATGGCCAAAGCAGAATGCTTTTTAAATATCTCTGGAAGTGGAGAATCTGGAAATATATTGTTCTGTAGTTTTGAAGAAACTTGGAAAGTGTTGGCTTTGCCTTTGAACNTACACCCCAGTTTGAAGAATGCTGGTACAGGGTAGTAAAAACGAGTTCAAGGCTTTGTTTTCCAAAAGGAAAAGGAAGTCCAAGGCTGCAGAAAGTGATGGAAAGAAAAAAAGCAGGTGATCCAAGTTGGAGACAGGTAACTAAAACAGCCTTAGTCTCCTGCCTCGTTGTATTGTATTAGTTACTCTTCTCACCTGAGACCCAGTATCAACCAAGAAGCAACTGAAGGGAGACGAGGTGGATTTGGGCTTAGACTCCGAGAGGTGTTTGTCACCATGAGAAGAAGGCATTGTGACAGGGGCATGCGTTGTGGTCGCGGGAGCTCGTGGCAGCTGCTTGCTCACATCTCTACAGATTAGGAAGCAGAGAGAGAGGATTGGTGACACTCAGATGGCTTTCTTGTTTCCCTTTGTTTTCGGGCTAGATCCCAACCCCTAGTGTGGCGCCACCCACATTCAGAGTAAGGCTTTTGCCTCTAGTTGATTCTTTCTGGGAAAAAAGCTAACATAGCCCTCAGTAATAANTTGGGATCACGATTCTTAATCCAATCAGGCTGACAATTGAAATTAACTATTGTATTAATTATAAGGGAAGTCCATTCTGATTCTGTTGCCCTGGGGTGTTGGGTTGTGGGAACTTGGATTTTGCATTGTGCTGAGGTGTTCTGTGCCCTTATCAGTTATGCACCTGAAGACTGTAGAAGCAGAAATATGAACAATTAAACCCCCAAGGGGCTCCAGATGGCTGCTGGCAAATGTCAGAGATCCTTTTAAAACTATATTTTGTCTTTGAAATTCATGTAAGTTCTGAAAATGTGCTTTGTGATTGGTGTGTATGTGTGTGTGTGTGTGTGTGTGTGTGTGTGTGCACATGTGTTAAACTAACAACATATAGATATTGCCCCAGAAGATATTTATGCTTATCTTATGGCTTCATTTCTCCCTGCAGTCTGTATTTACAGCACAGAGGGTGCATATATAAGCTGAGGGAAGATAAAAATGATGCTAAATGATGTTGAATTTGGAGTCAAGAACTCTGCTGTACAATCTTCATCAGTCTCTTCAGTTCTTTCATTTGTTGTTTTTTTTCATGGAAGAAAAATAGACATACCTGCCTCTGATGTGTCTTATAAATGGCCCTGTAATTTTAACTAATATTCGCTATGTAATGCCCTGTTATAGATATTAGAATTATAGTCGTGAGAAAAACTTTGGAGCCAGCAGTCTTGAGTATCTGCTTATTTTAGGCATTGATGTATGAATTACTTATATAGTGCATAATAGTATATATGTATATTTAAGATTGCTTATATGCTTTCAAAGGGAGGCTTCTGCATGTATCATTGAGAGTGCAGAAGGAACCAGAATAATAGATTTTATTACACTTATACAGGTAGAGAAACAGAAATGCTCCAAGTGGCTTAGTCTGTTTCCTTCTGTGAATTAATAGATGTCATAGACATCTGCAGGATATAAAAAGGAATAAAGTCTTTATCAGTGAGAAACTGTTAAGAACTAACTCAAGATTGGGCCAAGAGACTGGCGCAGGATGTCAGGAAGGGATTTTTGACTGAATCCAGAGTCACATGGGACCAAAGTAATGAGCTCAGGCATTTAAACATCTGAGTGTATATTTACATGGTTTTGGCTATCGGTGGTCTTTTTTAGTGCTAGTAGTCACTTTTGTATGTAAAGTAAATGGTGAGAAAGTTGGTTTAATGTTCTTTCATGCACTGTATACTTGTAGTTTCTCCTAGTTCTCACTTACTCTGATTATTGGCCATGTCTAGACGTGATGAATTCAAGATGAGAGAGGATGTTGTCTTAGGCAGTGGGTGGTGATAAACATTCAGATCTACGAGGCGAGGGTGGACATAGCTACTTTAGTGACTTTGTATTCATGTACCCTGGTTGTTTTGAAAGTCTTACATGAAATTCATTTCCACACTGGCATTGGGAATCTGGGAAAATGCTTGACTGTTGTGATCCTTTGCATCATCAGTTAAAGAGGGAGTATTTTGGGTCTCTTTCTCTCATTGGCTGCCTTACTAAAATAGCCAGTTCTTGAAGACCAGCTTGTAAACTCATTTATTTTCGTTGGCTATCCCTGAGGGATCTGTCTTTTCACTTACTAAACCACAGCTCGTGGAAGACTCATAAACTCCCCTCTGGTCTCAGCAGGACCCTCCGTTTTTAATACACCAGCTATTTGTGTACAAAATGAAAAGTAACTCCCATCCATGGTTTACACATTTTGTNATTCTTGAAGAAGATGCAAAATATCTGCTAAAACATTTGAAATTTCTGGAGATTAATCTTTTCATGGAATATTCCCACCTGAAAAGCCTCCCCCGCTTCCCTACCCACTTTCTACTCTGAAATCCACAAGAATCTTTTCTCCAACTTCAGGAAAAAGTTACCTAGAACTATTTTTATTATTTCTCAGCTCCTAGCACAGATCCCATCATATGGGAGACTCTGAGTAAGCATTTAATAAATGAATGAGCAAATCTCAGTGTCAATAACTATGTAGCCCCAGACATCTGCAGGCCTGTAATAGCAGTTCACCTTGTCCCATTTGAGGCAGATATTATGTTATTAAGTTTATAAATCAGAACCAACCTTCTAGACAAGCAACAAGAAAAATAAGAAACTGATAGACCATCATGATTTATAAGACAGTGGTTTATGGGGCTGTTAGTTATAGTATTTTAAATAAATTTTTTCTAGAAATTGCAACTTAATTTGAGGCTAAATAAAAATTTGCTGGATAAATAAACCAACTGTAATGCTAAAATGAAAGTGACTGAACATGGACATGCCTTTGAATTTTAAAACTTGGATGTCATTATACTGTTCACATGATCCCCTGTGTTTGCACTAGAATGCTGTAATCTTTGAGACTAAACCATCTCTTACCTCAAGAAAGAAAGGCCCAGTGAGGCAGCCATCTGTTTAGTTGCCCAGGATCTCATCATGGACACTAGCAATTTTATTTCTTAGCAAAGCAAACCACTTGGTTCAAATGTGCTATAAGACTGTAATTGCTAATTTGATGCAGTTGTCTCTTCCTAGAATAGACACAAGACTGACTGAAGTGTCTTAATCCCAGACAATGGGTTTCCTTTTATGCGCTTGAAGGAGTATTCTGTCGCAGGGAAGGAAGGAAAAACAACACTCCCAAGCCCCTTTGCAATACTGTGGATGAATTGCCTTACAATGACAGGGCAAGTCATTTTAATTGATTCTGCTAATTGTTAACCCAGATTGAAGTATTTAAACACCACTTGGGCTTTTTGATGGCTTAACAGTAGTTTAATAAATACCATGTTATTGAATTTAAAATGCAATGTGGATTGCTTAGCACTGTGGAGATATTTGTTATTCTGGGTAATACTGAGCATGCATTGAGGGTTATTGAGGGTTATTGAGGATGGGCCTAGTTACAGCATAGAGGAGAATGTAATTATTTCTGAGCATATATCCCTGAAAAGATTTAAGATAGATTGTGTCTGCTGGTTAATTTTCTTCATTCAATAGGGAAAAATTTATTCAGCCAGACGTTTTATTTTTCTTTATTAAGGTGATAGTTTCTTTAATAGCAGACTTTNAAATGTTGGGAGTAAAACTTTGCTGTCTTTCTATCAGGGGACTAGATTTACATATCTCAAAATAACAGACAAGAGTCACCCCATTTTTGTTGTATTGTTGTTTTCAATCATGTTTACTGTCATGTAGGCAGTTACAAACACTGGTTGTTGTGGAGGCTGCAGTCACTCATCAAAAGGTTAAAGAATTCCCGGAGAAAATGTTTCTTTCTCTGCAGATGCCATTTCTTCTGTGAGTGATGCTCACTTGAGATTACCATTCTCTTGTAGTCACCATGGACCAGTGAGAATGATCAGGACCACAGAACTAACATATATCCACGCCACTGTCATTTCTGATCCTTAGCCTCATGCTCTCAGGTCTTTCATTTCAGGCCATTTCAGGGTGTTCACATTTATAATAATTCAGCATTCGTTTTTACCTTGAGGGCACCATCCTGCAAAATCAGTCAAGCTCCAGGCCCAAGTTAAAAAACAACTTAATTAGTTGAGAGAGAGGCACATGTGCATATGTGCTCTAGAAGGTTCAGATTACCTACTTAAAAATAACAAGTAACAGAAAGCTTTATTAAGAGGCTGCCCTTATTTTTTTCTGTTTATTTTGGTCCCGTGTTTTGGCCAGTTAAGATGGAGCCAGAGTAGATAGGTTGGGCAGTAATTTCAGAAGCTCANTTATCATGGTTATGTATATCAGTCAAGGTTAATTTCAGTTATGCTTCAAAAGTTGAAAAATATATACACACACAGTGACTTATACAACATGGAGAAGCTTATTGGTGTGTTGTCCAGGACGGACATGCCAGGTCCAGAGTTGAAGATTTACACTGTTCTTGTGTCTTTCTGCTTTGCCCCCTTCAAGCTGTTGTCACTGTTAAGGTGACTTTATGGTTCCCAATGGCCGCTGGAGCCCTAGCTATTTTGTCTGCATCTCACATAGCGAGACAGGCCAAGGGGTATGTTCTTCTAGTTCCTTACCACATCTCACTCANATCTCATTGGTCAGGACTTTGGCACTTTGGCATGGAAGTACCAGAAGGCAGAGTTGAAGTCTGACCTGTGATCGAGGGTTCATGTGGCAGGAGATGGGGGCACTGGGTATGAGGGACTGCCTGTTACTCAAGAGGGTTTTAAAGTAGCCCTAGCTCCCTGACATCTCCCTTGTATTTAAGAAGCCTGCTTGCTTGTTTGTTTGTTTGTTGTGGAGGGGGTGTAATTAGAGCTTATGCTTGTTAGGGAAGTAATCTACCATGAGCTATATCCCCAGCCAAGAAACCCATTATTAGAGCGGGAAGTGCTATATCAAACATAGGCCACAAAGAGTTATGTATTTGTAAGGGTCAGTATCTGTACAGCATGTCTCACCTTTTTCACGTTTTCTCTCTAGCTTGATACACTCATGGTCATAGCTGTTCAATTTTTGAGAGAAGCTTTTCCCCTATTCTAGTCTGTTGGCCAGAAAGATGTGATAGTTGCAATTAAAACAGTATTTTCTATTTTCATCATTACAGGGAATTTGAAAAATATAGAAAAAGAAGGCAGAGTGAATATCCACTTTAAACTTAGAGCATATTAATTGTTATTAGGCAGATATGGAATGCAAGGAAAATACATGTAAAAGTGGGAACAAACTGCATAACGCAGCTGTGCCCACTGCTGCACTGTACTTCATTATTGCTGGAAGGTAGAATTATTAAGATTAACAGACATTACTCTTGATTTACNAAGAAATCATCATCATCATCATCATNATTATTATTTTACCATTTCCTGTTGTAAGACACTCCTTTTGAGTGTGCTGCTTTTGAGAACATCTTTATACATTAATTGGTCAGTTTCTTATCATATCATTATTTGAGGCTCCAAGAAACAAGTGTTGCTTTTATATTGTTCATAGGTGTTGGTAAATTGCAACCAGGAATATTTAGACTAGTGGTTCTCAACCTTCCTAATGCTATGACCNTTTAATANAGTTCCTCACATTGTGGTGACCACCAACCAAAAAATTATTTTCATTGCTACTTCATAACTGTAATTTTGCTGCTGTTATGAATCATAATATAAATATCTGATATGCATGATATCTGGTGCGACCCCCCAAAAGGGGGTCATGACCCACAGGTTGAGAACCACTGGTTTAGACTGTGATGCATAAGCCTGTCATTTGTATGTCATTGACTGTCATAGTCATGTCTTAGTCTTTGCTAATTTAGGTGATTTTAAAAAAAATCATACCTTTTCTCATTTGTAGTAGTGTTTCTTTGGTTACTGTTAAACTAGCTTCAATAATATATTTTTATGTGAATTTCCTGAGATTTTTGTTCAATAAAAAAATTGCAAAGATCTTGTAATCATAATAAAAATCTTAATACATTTTATATTGATTTCTATGGGATGTTTATGGATAATCTCAAGTTTATTAGGAGTTAATCACTTTCTAAATTTTCTTTCTGTTTTTCTTCTGGTATTAAGTAGTCGTTACCTCCATTTTTTGTAACTGAATAGTTATGATTAATTTAAAAGTACTGCATGCCTTCTTTTTTGCATGTAATCCATAACACGTCCAAGTGATGTTTGGGCCTGTTGGGTAAGCCAGAACATAGCTCCACAATGTTCCAGCCATGAGTCTAAGTGCTGGTACTCAAGGATGAATGATAGAAATTCACAGGGCACTTCAAGACATGGGGGTGAGCAAATGCAAGAGCCTGAATGTCATTTGTCTTCTGGTGAACATCTGTGCAACTGTTGTCTTCACCATGCTATCTGCCAAGAAGGGAGTTGGAAAAGCCTGGCTCAGTTCTCTCAGCCAGTGATTGACAGGAAATAAAATATTGTCTCAGTCTGCCACCTTTGCACTGAAGTGCTTTATGAGCAGCTGTATCNATCAGCATGTAGAGGTGACAGTTGCCGAAGGGGAATCTTATTGCCAGAGGAAAAGCCTCAAATTTACTGCATCATGGATGAGGTAGCTCATCCCGGCCTTGCTGTGTCTCTCCTTTTGTTCTCCCTTCCATCCTCACCCTCTGTTTTCTCAGACTCAACTGGAAGATAGTAATATGAGTAGCTTATGTATAGTTTAATACTCTGATATCAAAGGAGTTTCAGGCTAAGTGGAGCCTAGAGAATAGTGAGGAAGGACATGTATGCACTAAGTACTAATGTCATGTGTAGTTCACCTAGCTTCATTCATCCTTTACATCCCTTTGGAACCTTGCCTGCCTGTATGTCTTCGTCACTGTCCTATTGCTGTGAAGAGATACTGTAATCAAGGTAGCTCTTATAAAAGAGAACATTTAACGGGGGACTTGCTTACAGTTCCAGAGGGTTAGTGCATTATGATCATGGCAGGGAGCATGGCAACAGACAGGTGTGGTGTTGGAGAAGTAGCTGTGAACTGTGTCCTGATCTGCAAGCAGAGAGAGACTCTGAGCTTGGCATGGGCTTTTGAAAACTCACCACCCCCACTCCAGTGACACACTTCCTCCAAGAAGACCACACCTCCTAAT
>LZPO01066373.1:181193-191728 GCA_001675575.1 Neotoma lepida | reverse complement strand
GGGGGAGGAGGGAGGAGATGGGGTTCTGTGGTTGGTATGTAAAACAGAAAATCTTTTAATAAAAAGATAAAATGACAAAAAAAATATCGTTCTCCAGTGATGCACCTGTGGGAGTCTCCATCTCAGAGGTATTTCCTCCCCTGGCCTCCCCACACCTGGTCCCTCCCCTGTTTTGTACTTGCCACTTCTCTCTCCTCAGTTCACTGTCCTGTAGTCTTTGTTAAAGGGACAATGAGAGAATTCATCGTTGTGTAAGCCTGTGGGTTTTGTAAAACTNTGGTTTCTGCTTTGGCATAGTAGAGAGAGAAAATGCTCCTGGGATTTTATAAAAGGAAGCAAATAGACGGAAAATATGTTAAATATAAGCATATATACATTTCAGGTTACATTCCTGCCACAAATAGTGANTAAGACATATCTGAGGTTCTACAGGCAATATCCATCAATGTCAGTTTATTCTGTGCCTCTCCACCNCTTATGAAATCTCTGTTAAACAACCTGTGCCCCAAAACTTTTAACCATTCTTTCCTTCCTGTGGTGATAATAACTACTATTTGGTCCCTTAACAAGAGAAAGTAATGAGTTGGCACTTAAAGGTCATTGNATTTAATTTCTTATCCCATTCAACACTAGTGCAAGATTTGAAAAAAGAAAAAGAAAAAGAAAAAAAACCTCTACTTCATAATTGTTAAGACAAGTCATTATCTAGTTAATATCAAACAAGGATTCAAAATTGGGTTTGTTCATAAAATCATTAACCTATTTTCTCTTAGATGAAAAAGTTCTTTAAAAAAATGGCTTGTGGCCATTTTTAAGAGAAAATACAGATCTTCCCAGGTGATATTTGTCAAATATGAGATTTGACCATTCTTCTGATGACTTACTGTAACAAAGAAGTTTTATTATTTTAAAACTTAATGGCTATTCAATAAAGATTAACTATAGTTAATAAGGCTAATTCTGAGTGCAGATCAGTTATTTTTAATAATAGTTTTAATTGCTTATTTGAACAATGCTCATATATCATTTACTTATATGTCAGACATTCTTTTTTATTTTTATTAATTAATTTTTTACTACCGGATCACATTATCCCTCCCTCCTCTCCTCCCAGGCCCCCCACCCCCACACCACCTATTCACTCTTCCTCCTTTCTCTTCAGAAAAGGGCAGGCATCTCATGTGTATCAGCTAGCCACGGTATATACTCATAGATTGTTGCCTAGCCCAANTNCATCAGAGAGGCTTCACTCAGCAGCAGATGGAAACAGATGCAGAGACCCACAGCCAAACCATAGGTGGACCTCAGGGAATCCTGCAGAAGAGGAGGAGGATTTTGAGAGCCAGAGGGGCCAAGGCCACTACAAGAAATCCACAGAATCAACTAACCTCGGCTCACAGGGGCTCACAGAGACTGAACCGCCAACTAGAGAACTTGCACAGGACTGATCTAGGCCCTCCACACGTATGTTACAGTTGTGAAGCTTGGTCTTCTTGTGGGATTCCTAATAGAGGGAGCAGGGAGGGGCTGTCTCTAACTTTGTTACTTGTTTTTGGGACCCTTTCCTCTCACTGGGTTGCCTTGTCCAACCTTAATAGGAGAGAAGGTGCCTAGTCTCACTGCAACAGTCAGTTCTTTACTGAAACAAGGGAGAAGACATCACTTAGGACAACTCACCAACTTAGATGTGCCAGCATTTAATCNCATCACAGAACTTCACAAGAACACATTTTGTTTGTTTATACTTAATGTGAACTCTAGAGCTAAAAACAATCGTAAAAATTAACTACATATAAAATTTCCCTTCGTGGCATATAAGCCACCAAATACCCGTTAACTGTATCTCTAACTTAATAATTGAATGTTANGCATTTACAATGGCTTTANAGTTTTAAGATGCAAAGCCATTGTTAAAGGTCACTCACAATAAGCAAAAGAAAAAGAAACAAAACCTCCTGGTTTTGTCCTTAAACCCTCAACCACATGCACAAGGAAGGTGAACANGTGCTGCCATCATGGTAAATTCAGTGGTGGTAAGATGTGGGCAACAAAATGGCCACAGCTTCACCTCTCACTTGGAGTCAGCAAAGTTGGGGCACATCTGAGGGAAACAAGAGATTCTTTGCTGAAAATGATGACAACTGTTGGTATGCGCTTCTCCAGATTGAGTTGGGCACAGTGACAGGTGTGGGGCAGTTCTGAGAGATAGACTTCACAGATATCCAATTTGCAGGTTATTGGTGAGGCAAGATGGAAGAAAACATTCAATATTGTTAACAGCCCTGAGCAGTCATTGGGTATAGAGAAGTAATAGCTAACACAATTCACTTCTGGGAAAGATGTGGCATAAAATGGCTGTGNACTAGCCTACCGTTGTTCTCATAGAAATCCTACAAAAGTGAGTGGTAAGAAGAACCAACAACACTCAAAGATGACTAACAGGTTTTTTTTACTTATTCTTTGAGAATTCCATACATATATACAATAAAATATGATCTTAGCCATCCCCTATTTCCTCCCCCCACACACACAGATTCCACTAAACTCACCCTTCTCTCAGTTTCCTGTCCCCTTCTTTAAAAAAAAAAATTAAGTCCAATTACTGTTGCCCATATGTGCACAGGCATGGAGCCATCCACTGGAGTGTGGGCAACCTACCAGTGGCCACACCCCCAAATAAGAGTTATTCTCCATCTCCCAGCAGCCATCAACTTCCAATAATAGCTCCTCAGTTACGTAATCTCCCCATTCATGCTGGAATGTTGCCTAGCTTGATCTTGTACAGGTAACCACACCTGCTGTGGGTCATGAACGCAACTGTCATGGCATGTCCAGAAGGCAGCATGTCACAGCATTCCTCCCCAATCTCTGGAGCTTACATTCTACCACTAACAACATGGTGACACAGACTTGTGATACCTGCTTCTCAGTTTGCTTTCAACTGCTGTGATAAAACACCATGACCAAAGGCAACTTGGAGAGGAAAGGGTTTATTTCACCTTACACTTCCTGATGTCAGTCCATCACTGAGGGAAGCCAGGGCAGGAACCTGGAGGCAGGAACTGAAACAGAGACCACAAAGGAATGCCACTTACTGACTTGCTCCTCCTGGCTGGCTCCATTTGTTTCCTTATGCCACTCAGGACTCAGAGGAGAGCTGAGCTTTCCTCTATCAATTGGCAATCAAGAAAATGCCCCACAGCCTTGCTCACAGGNAACCTAACGGGGGTATTTTCTCAGTTGAGAGACCAATTCATCTTTCACTCCAGTTTGTATCAAATTGACCAAAACAAAACAAACAAACAAAAAACCTAAAACCCTAACCAGGACACCAGTATTCAGGAGGCTGAGATGGAAGAATTGTGAGTTCTAGACCAGTCTGAGCAACGTCTTGATATCCCAGTTTAAAAATAGATAACCAGGTATGGGTGGCTCATGCCTTTAATGCCAATACTTGGGAGGCAAAAGCAGACAGATGTCTGCGAGTTCAATGTCAGCCAGGGCTACATCTGTCTCTTATACACATCTAGATGTGTATAAGAGACAGGAACAACCCAAGAGGAGAAAATGATTTTGCTCTAAGTTACGTTTCAAGAAGGTTCATGAAGCAGTTGACTTTGTCAATAATGATGAGATGCTGACACTTATGAACTTAAGCAAGATATCAAAATGACAACAGAAGAAATAATAGCAGCTACAATATAATGGAACAGCAAAAAAAAACCAAATAAACAAACAAACTCGCTGCTGCTGAAATGAAGGTCATTAGAAGAAACAAAAAAAAGAAACTGGGTATTCTGCAAACATCTAGGCATATGAGGAGTTAGGTAGAGAAAAGGGAATAAAATTAGATTAAAGACAAGGAAATTTCAAAATTAATAGCAAAATTATATCAGTCTTAGGAAAAACATCAAAATTAAAATGTTGTATGTCAGAACATAGGAGCAGCATTCAGAAGAAAACCAAGCTTCTGAAGTGTTCATGTCTCCGTGAAAAGAAAGAATAAAAATAAGAAAATAAACTCACAAATCAAGTTAAAAATTAAATAAGTCAAATAAAATAAGGACAGAGATGANTAAGCACAGAAAGAAGTTAATAATTTCAGAANCCAAAAACTAATGGTGCAAGAGACAAAAGTAAGTCATTAATAAGAGAAGTAAATATGGAAATGAATAAAATAATTGGGTGTAGTAATTGACCATGAAAACACAAATACAAATGTAAAAAATGATAATAAAGGAAAAGTAATTTTAAGAAAATGTTAATAACTGTAAGAGAGTACTCTGNTTCTATGCAAATAAAATCNATATAATAAGCAAGATGAATGATCTTCAAGAAAAGTCCAAGTACACTTTATTAGAATTTCCTGCTAAGGATCTGACAGCCAAATGTCCCACCAACTCTGTCCTTATTTGGAGACTAAATTGCAAGAAAATCTGGAAAGTTCCCTCAGGTTGCTGACAGAATCTAATTGATTCTGAGGCTGAGAACATTCTAAGATCTTGAGACCACACTCAGTTCCTTCAGGGCACACTCAGCTCCTTCAGGCCACACTCAGCTCCTTCAAGGCACACTCAGCTCCTTCAAGGCACACTCAGTTTCTTTAGAGCACACTCAGTTCCTTCAAGGCACACTCAGCTCCTTCAGGCCACATTCAGTCCTTNTCAGTTGGCTTCCACTGTAGCCTCTCCCAACATCCACCTTCCAGGCCATGAGTGAAATTTCCCCCATACTTCAAAACCTTCAAATCTCTTCTTTCAGGAAGAACCAAGTCACAGCTCATTTGTGAGGTTCAGACTCCCCTCAATAGGATAATTCCCCTACTAACTCAAGGCTTCTGAAAACCCCCTGTACTTTCTTTATAAGTNTCACATAAGTGTAAATCCATTACANACCTAAGGGGAGATTATACACAGGCCTCTCACATGGAGTAGTAATTTGAAGACCATCTTAGAATTCTTCACACCACACTAACAAAGGCTATGAAGATATGAGAAAAACATCAGAAAGCTAACTTCTCCAAATATGGTGCCAGCCTCTGCTGATTGTTTAGAACTCTTTTTTCTAAACCATTAATGAACACAAAGTCATATGAGGATTTTTTGGGGGGAGGGTTGCCTTGGCATTTTGGGAGGCTCTCTTCAGACTAGGTCTCACTCTGTAGCCGAGGCTGAGCCACCATGTTTGCACTCAATAGTTTCCTGTGGTGGTGGTGGTGGTGGTGGCAGCGGTGGTGGTGGTCATTGTGATTGTTGTTGTTTTGTACTAACTACCCTAGAAATTTTCAAAATCTATTACTCAAGGATAAAAATTGTTCTTTCATCTACTTAGATTATAATCTGAAGTATAGCCTTTAAAAAAGAATGTGAAATTAAAAAATGAGACAATTTTATTTTACTAATATGGAACAATATANAAACCTATTGGAAAAATCTAAAAAGTGGAGAATATTTATGCAAAAATAAAAACAGGAAAAAAATATTATTTATATTTAAAATTTTATGTACATATATACATATAGCATAGACCACAGCACCCCAGTAATTATATATACAATGTATATAAGATTACAAAGATGTTGCTAGTGTCATGGTGGACATATTCATGAACACATTCCTAAACCAGTAGATACTACTGAAAACCTGCAGTGTGGAAGACGCTGAGAGTAATACAGTCAGCAAGAATGAAGAGACCCCTCTCTACCTCATAGCACTTAGTGAGAGGAAAGAGAGATTAAAAATAAATTTACACAATAGAGTTTTACTCAGCTACTTGAAGGCAAATGGACAGAACTAGAGAAAGATCGTCCTGAATGAGATAAGCCAGACTGAGAAAGACAAACATGGTATGTACTCACTCATAAGTGGATATTAGCTCTAAAATGAAGGATAACTATGCTACAATCCACAGCCCCAGAGAGGCTAGGTAACAAGGATGGTTCAGGAAGGGACACCCAGATCTCCCTGGGAAGGGAAAATAGAAGAGATTTCATGAGTGGACTAGGGGCAGGTGGGGAATGGAACATGAGCGATCAGGTTATGGGGGAGGGTACGACATGGAGGAGGAGAGTACTAAAAGAGACTACTGGAAGGGAGGGAAATTCCAGAGTCAAAATATGTCGCAAGGGAATCTCCCAGGAATCTACAAGAAAGACCCCATCTTAAACTCCTAGCAATAACAGATACGTAGCCTGAACTGGCCATCTCCTATGACCAGATTGGTGCCCAGTCTAATTGTCATCAGGGAAGCATCATCCAGCAACTGATGGAAACAGATGCAGACCACAGCCAAACATTGGGCTGAGTCTGGAGAATCCTGCAGAAGAGGAGGAGAAAGGATTGTGGGAGCCAGAGGGGTCAAGGGCACCACAAGAAAACTCACAGAATCGACTAACCTAGACTCATAGGGGCTCACAGGGACTGAACAAACAACCAGGGAGCCTGCATGGGACTGACCTAGGCACTCTACATGTATGTTACAGTTATGTAGCTTGGTCCTCTTGTGTGACTCCTAACAGTGGGAACAGGGGCTATCTCCTACTCTTTGACAAGTTTTTGAGACCCTATTCCTTATACTGGATCACGTTGCCCAGCCTTAGTATACGAGGTGGTGTTAGTCTTACTGCAACTTGATATATCATGTTTTGTTGATACTCACGGGAGACCTGTGCTTTCCTAAACAGAAACAGAGGAGGTGTGGGTGGAGTGGGGATAGAGGAGGGATGAGGGAAGGGACTGAGAGGAGAGAAGGGATGGGAACCTGCCACCAGGGTGAAAATAAATAAATAAATGAAATTTAACATAAATAAATAAATTAGTGAACAAATAAACAAGATCGTTTTTGACAATAGTCAAGGGATCAAAGGAAATCAACTAGTATTATATAGCAGGAGCCCCAAAACAGAGAACAGCATTTTCTGATTGCCAGATGCTGTTTGTATGTTTGCATCTGCTCTGAAGGTGAAGGTGTAAGANNCTGTGCTGCCCACTGCCCTCTCCCCGTTTGTGCCCTGACAGACTACTAGCTGACATGGAGCCTTTGTATGGAATGCTCAGAAGGGCTTTTAAAAATACATCTGAATCTGCATTGATGAATTAACACGTGTACACAGATCCCAATATGTNTAAATACGAACTCCAGGTCTGGGTCAGGTAGAGATCCAAGGTTTGCACCTGGCCCAAACTTTGAAGCTACTGANAAGACTTTGGTCTGCCAGGAAATCCTTGAGAAAAGAGAACCAATGTTCTTCTCAATCCCTTCCACAGGCCAGCTCCCCAGGGTGGCTCACTTTCCTTGGTGACTTACACATCCAGCTTCAAATCCCTGACATCTCCTGTGACTACTGCACTGTCTGCAATATGTGCTCCATGTGGCACAGCACACAGATTTATTAGAGAAACTATGAAATAATAGCACACTAGTATCCCAAAGTGAACGGTTGCCTAGGTCCCTGTCCTCACATCGTTCCCCACATTTTCCAACTTCTTAAACCTTCCNTTCCCCATACACTGGCAAAAACCTACAGTGTTAATTAACAAGCATTTTCACACTTCCTCCACAGTTCCTTAAAAANAGGAAATCCCCCAAAGTTGTTCCGAGTCCTACAATAATTTATTTGCCTCCCTAGAAGTACCCCCTTCTTCCCTGAGGACAGTGCCCATAAACTGCCATGATGATGCTTTGTACAAATGATTGTGGTAGAAATAAATTTAGCCTTATAAAATGTACTCATTAGAACTCCTCTTTATGCCAGAGATGAGTCTACAACATTTTATATGCCTTCTCATTGCTTTTATGGGACAACTAGATTAGACACTGCTCTTTACTTCTGAGCCCGCAGNGTACTTCAAAGGCTCGTTGTATTTTGTGTCTAAAATGTGACAGAAGCCTTTTTATAGTTCCCCATACACCTCAAGACACACAAGAAAGTATCTAGAGTTGTTCCTGTGGGGTTTTTTTCCTCAACGATATTTAGACTAGGTGACATAAAAATATCCATTTTAATTCGACATACTCGGAATTGATCTTCCAAAGAAAATATTAAAATGACTCTATACTCATTCCGAAACTCAAAGATAAACAGAAACAGCTGCTTAATGTCTCAAAAGCCAGTCTGAGATTCATTTCAATTACTCAACAAAAGGTACCTCAGGTGTACCACGGCATTTTCAAGCTAAATTTTATGCCTATTAGAGATAAGCCTTGCGGCAGGCATGGAGTCCTTCTGGTTGTTAGCGCTTTTATGTCTGACAGCATTTTCCTAATTCCCTGTTTAATTTTATTTTGACTTCTATAGACAGCTGTAAAGTGAGCAAGATATAACAATTTATATGGAATTTTGCACCTGTGGTAAGGTCAGTATGAAAAATGTCTTGAAGAGGAGATTCCCCCCCCCCAAATATTTAGATTTTTGTTGCTCTTTTTCCATAACCAGAAAGAAAAACAGAAAAGAAATATAATCTGATCACTCTAATGCTTCTATTCAAATCTATATAAAACAAGCTCAAGAAGTACTTGTATAGGAATAAAAAAAACTAATAAAAAATGGAAAAAGAAAAGAAAAACTCCTTACACTATTCCCAAATGCTTTCACACACCTCCCAGTGGCAATGTCCTAGCGACCCTCAAGAGCATATATACACATGAGCTGTAGCAGAACATGTTGTGTTCTCTTCATCAGAGTCAGCAATCTTTATGACACCANGCCAACATAAATTAACCAAACTTCCTGCCTCCTATCCAAACTTTGACAGTGTGAAGACAATCCCTATCTCTACACAATACACACATTCACAGAACTGTGCATGCTCCTGTGTCCTGACCTTCCCACCAATGTCACCGCGTATCCACATCACCTCATACAGCCTCAGTACCGTTCAGTCACATAGTCATCAAATGATGGTCTGTGTATCATTTAGTCCTCATAGCTGCCTTATTTAATAACTCCAACTTTCTAGAGGATGAAAATGACTCAGAAAAGGGTGGTAACTGCTCAATTAANAACTGGCCAACTAAACCATATCATGGTATTTCAGCAATGTCTGCTCAAGTTAAAAATAATTTGCATACATCACTAGGAACCATTAAAAGTGATTAAGGTTTTTTATTTTGGTGAAACATTCTTATATTGAATTTTGTTAAACATCAGAACATAAATAAGATGGGCAATGAGATGGCTTGGCTGGTGAAGGTGTTTGTTGGAGCCTACATGAAAGAAAGAGAGAACTGATTCCCACAATATGTGCACATGCACATACATACATACACACAGACATAGCNATAAATACAAATAAATAAATAATAAATGTAAAAAATTAAAAATAAGGACTGGCAAGATGGCTTACCTGGCAAAGGCACTCACCACCAAGCCTAGACCACAGACCCCATTCTGAAGTGAACCTTTTGGCTCTGGACACCCAAACCCTCAGGGAAAAGCTTTTCTATTTCAATTGCTTGACTTACAAGAGGACAAAAAGCTAACTGAATCCAACTGAGAAAACAGAGGGNTTTGGGAAACAAACTGAAAAAGTCAGGAAAGTGGGTTCCTAGAGGCCCAGGGCCACAAATGCTGCAAGGACCTCTCTCTGAGGCCCTCCAAGTGGCCGTCTCTGTCACCCTGTTCTCTTCCAAAGACTCCTCCCATCCTCAGACATGGCCCCTCAGGGCTCTGGAGCATTAATATTCTGATGCACCACCTGAGAGATAGCTCCAATGGAGTAAAACATCATAGAAAGATCCGTCCATTCCGCCTGACCTGAGGTAGACTCCCACCCCTTCAATAGAATGATTGATGGCCCAAATGAAGGGCAAAGAAAAACCACATTTGGATATTTCCCTGGAAGAAGTTGTATTTAACACNGAAAACTAACTTTAAAAAACATTGAAAGTGCTTTATCTGTTTTTAGCAGATGGTGAATCCAGAAAATTTAAATAACAGATACAAAATCCAGAAGTATATGGAAAATATAGGGGGAAAGCATGTCTGCTTTACCACTAATGCACTTGTAAGCTATAGAATAATGGATTAAGGGAGATGATAAGCTACATTTCTAATAATATTTTACCCAAATAACTCTTGAGCTGTGTGCATCCATTTTGTCTCATCTATAACTTACTATTTTGGATAAACCAACTTATATTTTCATTTTTAAATTTCATCTCCACATCCCTAGCTATTTTATGTTACCATGTACATAAACGCTGCTTCTATAAGCAATGATTCTGCAGGCAACCTTCCTGCTACCACTTGGGTACCACTCAGACATCTAGATGTGCATACATACAGGTTAGTTTGCATAGGGCATCTTAATATACTTTTCAGAGCAGAGTACTCCTTACTTTAGCCAAGAAATCCTAAGCAGGTAGGTCAAGAAACTACAGATTTTTCTCCTGAGAATATATCCTCACTGTATCCTCACTGGTGACATTTTCCTCTTCTACACTTATTATATTCTGATCAACAAATAAAAATATGTAGCCCTAAAATGTTATGATAGGGGCTAGAAAGATGGCTCGGTGCCTAAGGATGATATAGA
>LZPO01066373.1:163938-174277 GCA_001675575.1 Neotoma lepida | reverse complement strand
CACTGAGATTAGAGAGGTGTGGCCAGCAGTTATACAAGGGTTCTGTGGGATTGGATTCAAGTTCCCATCATTGTATAGAGTGGCAAGCAATTTACCAACCAAGCCATCTCCTCAGCTCCCACTCAAAATGTCTTTATNCCGGGAGTGATATATGTCACCTTTATTCACATTCACCGGAAAGAAGTAGTCATGTCTCCCCACCTAAATACACAGGAATTTTACCCTGGCAGTGGGCCTAGAAAGATGCAAGCATGGAAAACAATGAATCTTAGCACTGTGTCTCTCTCGGATGGAAAGATGAAGCCGAGGGATGATTCATAAATTTTGGTTGTCATATTTGCCTTTATCGTGTATTTCTAGCCACCATTGCTGTGTAGCAATGTACTCAGAAATTCAGCAGCATAAAATAACCTTTAATTAACCAGGCTAATGGACTCTATATGGTCAAAATTGAGAACAGACACAAAGGAGTTATCATGTTTCTGCTCCATGAGACTGGACTCAACAGTATAGGCTGCAATCATTTAAAGGAGTCTCATTCATGTGTCTGTCAGTTGGTGCCAGCCACTAGTGAAAACCTCAACAGAGGCTGCTGACCAAGAAGCTTCAAGTGGAGTCTCACATGGCCTCCACTTCTTCATGATATGGTAGCATCAGGGAATCGGATTTCTGGTGTGGCAGCTCAGAATGACAAAAACAATGCACTAACTAGACAGGCAGAAGCTATGCTGTCAATCATGGTGTAGGTCATTTCTGCTGTAGTCCCCTGACTTAAGAATTGACAAGCTGACTCAAACTCAAGGAGAAAGGACCTAGGTCTGCATCTCCATGGGAGAATACTAAGCCACAGGTAAAGGACCATATGGAGTGAAAGATGCTGTGTTGTCTAGTTTTGGAAATTATAATCTCCCAAATACATTGGTTTAGACCAACTGAATTTTCCTGTGTGCAATGCTTTGTGCTTTATAGAAGAATGGGCAGCAAACCATGGCCCTGTGCCTGTTTTGATAAACAAAATTTTATTGAAATACAGCCATGCCTATTCATTAGCAAAGTTGCATAGCTCCAAAAGAGACCATATGTCCTGAAAAGACAGCATTATTAATTCTCAAGCCTGGGCAGTTTGCTAACTCTGTAGATAGAATATTGATTAAGGATGTGGGCATGGAGACACACGTTTATATATTGCAGTTAGGTGTTATGCTGGCATAGGAAATCAGTGGTTGTAGACTCTCCTCCATGATTTCACTAGCACAGATTAAATAGCTAGGTTTTCAGTATCAAGCATGGCCTCCCTTTTATTGAGTGTGTCTTAAGCTCAATTAGAGAGGCATTGGTTACCACCAAGGTATGTGTGCCACTGTTGTACCTGTAGGATTATTGTGCCATGCTGATCATTGCTGTGTTCATGGACATCATGTCTGAGCAGGACTGTTGGTTGTGCCTCTCCTTTGCAAGCTGTGTGGCACCTTCTGGTACCATGAAGGCTAGGGAGGGGACATGCTAGGAAAGCTAGCTCAGGTCCCTGTATCTGAAGTTCATGAAGTCTTTAGTAATAGAAACTTACTTTCCACCTCCGGGAATTAGCAAGCGCAACAGCAATAGGCTGTGTGTTTTGGGAATCTCTTAGACAGCCTTGACGAATAACTCAAAAGCGGGCTGCTCGTGTCTGGTATTAGGTTTTTTGCTATGTGGTCTTCATTTCCTTAACATCACCAGCTGATTGGATGAGACCTAACACCAGTATGAAGGGTAATATATTCTGCTCAATGTTCACTGACTTTAAATTTTAATCTAATGCAAAAAGTAAAACACGTCTTCACAGAAACATCCACATGCACAAATATCTGGCACCACGGTCCAATCAGGTTAGCACATNACATAAACCATGAAACTATCCCTAACCCTTTCATTTTTTTTCTTGCAGAAAAAAATTGGCAAAAGTACAGCTTTATGAATCCTAGATATATGTTTTGATAGCTAAGTTATTTTATAGTATACAATCTGTTAGGTAAGTCTGTGACTATGTATCTGNCCACATGACTTGTCATGGTGAAATGCAATATAACCCGTTAATTGTTTTATCATATTTAAGNATAAAATCTAAGTGCATGTATTTCTAGGATTCACATCACACACCAGTCATGTGTGCCTAGGAAAGGACTGGTAGTGGAGGGGATGAGAATGCAACATTGATGTTAAGATTAACCCTGCTGTGAGTATCAGAGTCTAGATTCCTCCTGAATCCTGGATAGATTTGTGTTTCATCACTGACTTCAAAGTTTTGAAAATTCCACCTTAATAATTTCAGTTTTTGAGTTCTAGTAATATACTTTTAAATGATTTGACAAAATTCTCAAAAGCAAGTATTCATACAAAGAAGACATCTAAGCATTAAATTCTGGTTCAATATAATAATTTTGATGAAAATCTTTCAGGATGAAAAGAAATGCCAGGATATTATCTATAAAAACAGTTTTAGGGAACTAGTTGGTTTCGTTGTTGTTGTTGTATGTGTTTGTATATCTAGATTTTAAATTTTTATTTTTCTCTTGGTTAGCCACCTATGACAGAAATTATTCAGTTCGACATTAGGAGAATTGTAGGAGCCTGGAGAAATGGCTCTGTGCTTACAAATGTTTGCTGCTCTTCCAGAGAACCCAAATTCAGTGCCCAGCACCCACAGCCAGCAGTGTACAGCTCCAGTAACTCCAGTTCCAGCGATACAACACAATCTTCTGGTCTCCACAGATACTCATGTTCACAAACACACATCCTCATATACATAGTTTAAAACTAAAATATTTTTTTAAAAAAGAAAATCTGTAAATATTTCATAAATTATATTAATAATTCCTCTTTTGGTGACATTTACCCTTCTCTTTTGTTTTATTTTCTCCTCTTTAGGTTTGGATGTGTGGAGGAGAAATGTTTGACGTTCCGTGTTCTAGAGTCGGTCATATCTACAGGAAGTATGTCCCTTACAAAGTTCCATCTGGGACCAGCCTGGCAAGAGTGAGTAATTGGTCATCAGAACAGTCTTGGGCTTACACAGGCTCTGCTTCCTGCAGGCAGATACTCAACAGTACCCATGGTGTCAAGAGTTCCCATTCCTCTACTTTATCTCCACTGCTTAAAGAAGTATTAACTGTGGTGGTTTTGTCATGTGTCNCAGCATCTTCACATGCATTATATTTAATATTAACCATCATTTCTGCTAATCCTTGTTAGCAGTGTTANATATCAATTGGGTCAGCCATTAGTCCAGGTTANGTGCTTGTCTATAGTGTCACCTACTTGCACACCAAATGGAGGCTGATGGAGGTGGCTTGCTCATGGACACATGAATGACCAACAGTAGTAGTGTAAAGCCAGGCCTGCAGGATGGGTGACCTCTTTCCCCCAACATGGAGCATGATAGGGAATATAATTAGTCAAATTAAGGAAGGAGTAAAAGAGATGGGGGAAGTGGAGGCTCAGACTCAAGTTCCTCCTCCTTTAGAACTAGGGTTGACGCTGGATATAGANTTNGACCATCCTCAAATNTCCCACAATTAACCAAGTCTAGTTTTGTTTCATTTTTGTTTTGTTTTGTTTAGAATAAATNTTTTCTTGTAGATCAAATGCAAGGACACTTTTACCACCTGCCCTTTAGAAGCTCTCAGGCCTGTTTGGGAAGATATAAAGTCACAAACCTTCTCCGAACAGCCCTAACAATGTCTCTGTCATCCCTGTTGCCTTCTTCTTGGTTGTTTCTGTTCTCTTCATCACGTTACGTGTGTGCTACAGCTTAGATGCCAAATCTAAAAGCGTGGTGTCTTCCAGATGCATTGGNGAGCTGATTCCCTAAAGATCTGATTTTGAGTTACTTGTTTTGATTTCTTCACTAAGGTGCAAGGAATAACCACTTGGGTCTTTTCTACACAATTCAGTAAACTCAAATAGCAACTTTTTGTAAAGTACAATTATCATTGTTGTTATAAACTACTTCACCAGATTTATTCGCATATCAGTCTCACAAGGGCAGGGCTTTGGGTCTGTTATTTTACATTATACCATCATCTAAAATAGAGCGTGGAGAACATTCAGATAACTTATTGAAGAGTTTAATTAATTAGACTCCTCAAGGACAAAACATAGGTTCAAGTTGTTAATAAAACGTANGACATTGTAATGAACTTTAATAAAATTATCATCCCCAGTACATCCCTCCAGGCTCTTGTTCTTCCTCCCTTGCTTTGTGAGGCTGTCAACAGTGTTCACATCTCTCTCTACCCACATCTACGGTCCTTTTAGCAGTAGTGAGACATTCTAGAATGAGATTACATTGCACATCCTTAACAGGAAATCATCATCATACCACTCCTTGCTTCCTCCAAAATAATAAGATATTAATAATGCATTGCACTAAATACATGCTTAAAAACACTGTTTGGAGAAAAATAACAGTTATGAAATCATAAATTGATTAAAGAGCTATATTTTGGATAAAGAAATACAGTTTAATTTAGTCAAAGGACTTAATGCATATGAATGAGGAAGCAAGACAAATTCACAGGAAAGTTAAAGAGTAAACAAACCCAAGCACACATTACAAACCAGCGGTGTGGATATCATTGCAGTGCAAAAGTCCTGAAGATAATGAATGGTGTCTTGCTGTTTATCTACCTTCCTTCACTCATTCTCCTAGACTTGTGCCTCATTCATTTGTGGGTGGGTGGTGCATTTGGCCAGCTTGAAGTGTAAAAGATGAGTCGGGAAAAGGATGCTGATCCAAAAGGGGATGTTTGCAAAAATAAAAAATAAAACAGCTCGTATATTTTGGGAGAGAAATGAAGCACTTTCTCAAAAACAGCCAAATATGGGGAAACTAGGGTTGGTACATAAAACATCCAGAAAAAAAAGTGAATATTCATTCAAATGAAAGAAGTCCATAACTCTGAATTTTAATCTTTTCCACTTAAATTTTACTTGAGGGCTCATTTTAGTTTTTTTCCTAAACTGCTAGAGCAATCAGAAAGTCATAAATATTGAGGTTCAAATGTCACTCTAAGGAACATTTTATGATCTTTTGAAGTATATTAAAATGAAAAACAATTCTGATATTTTGTGGGAGAAACTCAGCTACTTTGCCACACTCTGCTATTACTAAATCATCAAGAATGATGAGAGACTGTCAAGATAATTGAAATGCAGAGTCACATCTCGTCAGTAGATATTTTAATCTTCCTAGCCTCGTTAGGAAATGGAAACGAAGTTGGAAACGTGACCCCAAAGGTTTGTTTATGTACTTTACAAAGCTCATTTAATCCGGTGAAAATGTGTGCTTTTCATTTATAGACCTATGTAACTGATGATTCCAGCTCCCTTCAAATACACAGAGGTATAAATGCATGCACATGCATGCACACAGGTGCACACACACACCTGCACACACACACACATACACACATGCACACACACACACACACACACACACACACACACACACACACACACAGAGGCTGAAGTCCTCTAGTCAATACACTAGTATATATTATTAGAAACAAATTCTAGTGACCTCATTCAGTACTTTCTCTTTAGCACCGTACTGACAAGAGGACGTGACAGAAGCTACCCATCTGTGGAACACATGATAACAAATGATTCTCCACATGAGCTGGGAACACGTCTAAACATCAGAAGGAGGGGCAGTGCTATTACAGTTCTGAACTTCAGTCCCTGCAAATAAAAGACTTAAAAGAAGAACATTAAAGATACCTCAGTTAGAGTAACAAATTTCTAAGAACAGGGTTTTTAAATTCAGAATCAGTGACCAGCATCAACTTTTAGCCAAGTTTTCANCCAGTCTTCAGTGAACTGAGAAAAAGAAGAATCACAAAGCTGTATTTACTCAATCTAGCAGTATAGGTTGTGTGTATTAATATGGGGTTCTCTCTTACTGCAGGGTTCAAGGTAGTCAGTTTGTTATTGATAATGTCATGATTGAGTAAAAACAAAATTTCATCTCCCTGTGTCATTTCCTCAAAATGCAAAAATCTGGGACTTGGATACTTGCAATTCAGCTTCCTGTGGGAACCAGAGGGTTTGCCTGGCATTGAAAATCCTGTTTATTTTTCTGAATCGACTTGGAACCTAATCTCAGCACACTGGAGCACAACCATGACATCTTCTGCTGGGAGTAAATGGTTGGTCCCTGGAGAAAAGATGCTCATCTCTACAGTTGTTGAGAATAGAAAGACTCTAGTGTTGTGGTGACCATCATCTGCTCCAGAATGGCAGTGTCTGTGGTTCAACATGGGACAATGAGCAGCGGAAGACAGCTGACAAATGCTTTGTCCCACCAGATGTTGCTGAGTAGCAAAGGGGTAGAAGGGTTGCAAGTCCAACTTCTCTTTCTGACAAACACCCTGGAAAAGGAGGAACAATTACTAGTTCCTTGGGGACTGTGGGAAGGGACTCAGACTCTCCTGTAATTGCCAGTGTGTTCCGAGATCTTCACAGCCACTAGGTTTGAAAGGAGTACCGACCCCATGGCAAACCACCTCAACTGGCCCTGGGAAGTCTCCCTGGCAGGGTCCTCCAAAGAGGACAATGCTATAGAATGTGAGGTGGGTAGTCCTGGAAGTAAACACAACTGCCACCCTTCCTGCTAACAGGAGATAAGTCTGGAACGAGCTATGGAAGAGAGGCAAGTTCACGTGTCTGTAAATTCACACGTATGTGCATGGGTATAGAGGCCAGAGATCAACCTCCAGTGTCGTTCCTCACAGGCTGCCCATTTCGTCCATTGAAACATCGTCTCTCGTGGGACCTGGACTGAACCATTAGCCAGCAAGCCCCCAGATCNACCTGTCTCCACATGCCTAGCACTAGGATTACAGGCATGTACCACCATGCTTGGCTTTTTAGGTGCTGGGGGTCAAACTCAGGTCCTTGGGCTTGCACAGCAGATGTTGTACCGATTGAGCCAAGGTAGAAACAATCCCTATCCTAAGTCTGTAAAGACCCAGCAGTGGACTTCATACTCCAACATCTCACCTTTGATGTGCCAGGAATTTATTTTTGATTCTAAATGTCATCTTGACTTTAATGACAATCATTCAAGTATGTGTGGGAATTTAGATTTTTACAGGTTTCAGGATAAAAAGCTAAGGTCAAAGAAGTGAAATCTGGTACAGGTCGTATTTTCCGGAATGTTCCATAGTTCTGGAAAATGGCAACTCACAGCAAAAGGGGCAGAGGTTAAATGGCAAATGAGTAGACTTGGAATTATGAACCCGGTCTGTGTCCAAGGCATGCCCTTAAACACCCATGCGTTTACAGAAGATTTGGAATAAAAAGCAGCTATGGCCTTCATGGCCAAGGCACCAGCAAAAGCAGGAAGGAGCGGGCACAAGGTTACATCAGGCTGCATTTGAGACCTGTGAGGCTGACCCATGAATGTGCAATGGAGGAAGAACCTGGAGGTCTCTGGATCATGAAGCCCATCCTCTTTCAGACTTTGAGGAGGAACTGATGGTTTTCAAACAGGAAGGGCTAGAGGAAAAGCACATAGAGTAAAATGAAAATATCAACCAATACTGAAAGAGAGTGAGAATAGAGAAAGCAACATTACAAGTGCAAGAAACTTGTAAAGACAATTTCTTAAAAGATTTGTATGGATTTGCTATACCGTGCAAAAAATAAAAAATAAAAGGGTTAAGTTCAATGGACTGTGTGTGAAGATTCCCTCTTGGTGTGTGAGAAAAGATAGTATCAGCACAAAAACAGAGGAATGAGAAAGGGGAGAGAAGAGGTTGAGGACTGTATANGTAAGTGAATTCTGAGTTGGGCTCTGGGAGCACCAGGCCTAGAGAGACACATTTGCCTAGATTCTGCACGTCTGCAAGAATGTGTGCTGTTCTCTTGAATGTTTCCTTTCTAGAAGAAGAAAAAAAACTGCTGAGTGTGTCAGGCATGATTCTAGGCTCTGGGGCTTTAAGCAAAGAGCAGTTGGGTAGAGTCAAGACTGTTCAACTGTGTGTCACCAGAATACTGCCCACTAGACAGAGAGAAGGGTGGAAGGAGTCATTAGACTCACAGGAGGATGAGATCTGAATTTAACATAGTTGGATTATTTGGAAACTCTTTTCATGTGTGTTATCACTGAACCTATGACTTAATAGAACGACAATATAAGACATGGGTATAGCAACTAACATTTATATATATATACATTTATATATACATATATATATTTATTTATATATACATATACAGTGTTATATACTTGATGTTAATAGGTTATGGGATTTGAGGAAAGGGTGCTTTGCATCAGAGAGGACTGCTTTGGTTGGTTGGCTGGTTGGTTGGTTGGTTAGTTGGTTTTTAAGACAAGGTCTTGTATAGCCCAGGCTGGCCTCAAACTCACTATGCAGCCAAGGATGAACTTGAACTCCTGATCCTCCAGCCTCTACCTCCTGGAGTCTTAGTTTCCCAGGCTTGTAGCACTATCCCTAGCCTAGCTANCAGATTATGTTTAATAGTCTCATAAAACACATAAATACATGTTAGAAACATATTTGACTTTAATGAGTCTTTACCTGAATAGCAAGATCCTTGAAATTCCCCTACAATTGTTATACCCCATGGGTATGGAGGGTAATTTTAAGGTCTGAAATAGACAGACTACTTAACTATGTCAGCTATGAAATGTATTACTATAATTTTCTAAAGATACCTTTCTCCGAAGACATCCCCCTGAGGATGCCCAAATCTGCTGACTTTAGAGAGTATCTCTAAAATACCCTTAAAATTCTTAAAGGGCCTTAAAGTTGCTGGAGGTAGGGAGAGTTGTACAAAGGAAGAGGAAAGGAGTAGATGAGTACTTCAGGTAGCAGGCAGACCACCCCAAGTCAATTACTAGACACTTCTTTGTTGATCTCCGTAACAGTGATTCCTGTCTGAACTAGTTGAAAGGGAAACACNTATCTCACATCTGCAGCCTTCTCTTGTTTGCGTCGTGGCACCGTATCCNTTGATAAAAGGCACTAACAAGCCCAAAATGACTGGCTTGATATCTGAAAATAAAATCACCAACAAGACTGAAAAGGAGGATGATGAATGAGAAATCTCAGCTCCCACAAATTGACCTTTCTCCCTAATGGCTGTGAAGCAGTTTCTTCTCATAAAGCTGCCTGGCAAATCAGAGCCACAGCAAGACAGCCCTAGACAGCAGCGCAGCCTGTGTGTGCTTCTTTCTATTGCTCTCCAAGCTGTAGGGCCCGGGTGCTTTATTTGAACTATCAGGAAGTTCAGGGGNTTGGTGGCCCATCACAAGCTTTCTCCCAGAAAGCAGCAAATGATAGATTCTTCCCNNAAGACTCGGCCTGCGNAAATGGTGAGCTCTGTTGTGCAGCAGCAATCCCTCTGAAGATAATGACCGCCCCTAATTCTCCCCTCCAATGTAACAGAAAGGGCAATAAGGCTGTCCAGTACCGGTGACGAGGACTAAATATGATTCACACACTGCAATCTTGGGTTTGCTGCTCTTTCCTTTTGGCCACAATATAAAAACAGAATAGTCTCCATTAAAAAAAATACCTTCCATTTAGGTGGATTTTTTTTTCTTTAAAGATTTCAGTCATTTTCAGTAAATGATGCTTCAATTATTCTCCATGATATCGTCTCTTAAAATAAATTATAAATCTATGGGGAAACAGTAATTCAATAAATCATTAAGCTGTGATGATCCCATTCCGTGCCATGAAGGTAAATGTTACCTCAAGAAGGCTCAAAAATTCNATCAATAAATATTTACCAGGTGCATACTATGTTGCAGGCAGAAATGCATATGGCNCATTATGNATCCNAAGCCAATAGCATTGTACTTCTCCAATGAGTTCAAAGCATTTCTTTGTAAAGTAATGGTGCCTCGATGACTCCATTCCCCCTCCACACTGGAGACAAGTACATTATGGTAAGCAACCCTGGTGGAGCCCTCACCCTCACCCTTGAGTTTCACCCTCTTCTTGAACCCTGGATATTTGATGCTTGTGCAACATGAAAGGAAAGGGGAAACAGTGCTGACACATGGACATAGNAACTGGGAAAACATGAAACATGAGTTACGTTTCCACTNTTTGACGTTCAACTGCTCCTAATTCCTAACCCGAGGATGTCAGAATTTGGAAGTGTCTATTCTCTTTGTTTGAATAATGAAAATAGAATAATACTTTATCCTCTACTTTTCTTCCTGTTCTTCCCTCCAGAGCCTCCCAGATATCCATCCCCTTGTTCCTTCAAATTATTGACCTTTTACTAATTGTTATTGCATACATGTGTATTTGTGTGTGTG
>LZPO01066373.1:136660-146842 GCA_001675575.1 Neotoma lepida | reverse complement strand
TGTGTGTGTGTGTGTGTGTGTATAAAAATCAAGGACTCTGAATGACTTGACCCCTCTTGAAGAACCTCCAACTTCACCTCTTGCTAGCCCTGGTGTACCCTCCCCTCCTCACCATTTTTTGAACATGACAAACACAATCTCACTTCAAGGCTTTGCAGTGCAGTTTTCTCTACTTAGACTCCTCCTGCCCATGAAATCCTGTGGCTCCTTTCGTCACCTTCTTGGGGACTATGGTGGTTTGAAAGAAAATGGCCCCCAAAGGAAGTGGCATTATTAGTAAGTGTGGCCTTGTTGGAGTAGGTGTGGTCTTGATGGAGGAAGTGTGTCACTGTGGAGGCAGGCTTTGAGGTCCCCTCTGCTCAAGCCACGCCCAGTGAGACAAAACACTTCCTGTTGCCTGCCAGGTGTAGAACTCTCAGTTCCTCTCCAGTACCATGTCTGCCTGCACACCATCATGTCCTGCCATGATGATAATGAACTAAACCTCTGAACTGTAAGCCACCCCATTAAATGTTTTCCTTTATAAGAGTTGCCGTGGTCATGGTGTCTCTTCACAGCAATAGAAACCCCAACTAAGACAGAGACCTAACTCAAAAGAATTTATCAGCTCAGCACAGCTTTCCCTGGTCAGCCTAATCCAAATTCACAGTAGCCTTCACACACATGGACTCACAGAAGCTCTCTTACTCTCACTCCCCCATTATGCTAGCATACATCACTGTATCACATGATAGCATTTCTTTGTCATGTTTCTTATTTATCTCCACACTGGAGGGCAACCCCCATGACGCTGAGATTCTATTCGTTTATTGTGTTACAAACTACTCTTTGGCAGTGAGAAATGAACTCAACGATTATTTATTGAAGGAGTGAAATACAAATGAGTGGATGACCATTCAATGTGGTACCCATGAACCTGTNTATCTAAATCTGCCCAGAGCACACTTAGCACTCATTCTGCCTCTCCCTCAGGGGAGGGGTCTCCATGCCACCCCTTCATTGGCCCAACAAAGTCCAGCTCTTTNGAATAACAAATTGCAAACCACTGATCCTGGTGGACTGACAAGTCCTATGTTGCAAAAGATTCTATTCTATCATCCTATGAAAAAGGAGAAATTCCAGTGATTTCAAGACTCTTCCTAAGAGCCTCTCACTTAAAAAGCAGAAGAGGCCAAAGTCACAATTACTAGAGACTATTACTGCTGGAAGCCATCCCATCCTCTGCTTCACAATGATAACTCAATCAGGGGAGAGGATGGAGCCCAAAGAGACTAAATAGGCATGTGAGCTATGTGATAAAGCCAAGCACTCCTTAGTGCTATTCAAACCAAAGCAACAAGCTTTTCCAGGATGCTGTGCAATACAGGGTGAGAATAGGTTTAAAGTTCTTAAACCACTCATATATGGAGTGTCTCTATTGTAGCAAGATGTGAAGTTAAAGAAAGTGAACTTCCTATTATTTTCTCCTTCTTCCTTCCCCTCCTTAGAATTCATGAATTTGTTTAAGTCATTTATAGCACTCTTTTATAATCCATACAGAAAAGTTTTTTAGAATCCTAAAAACCATGTGTAAAAGAGAATAGAAGATGTAAAATAGACAGTAGACATCATTTCCAAACAGTGCTATGGATTCGTTTTTCACAAAGTGTCTGCTTACTGCTCTCAATGTGCCAATCTTGCCACATCCATTTGTCATCTTGCAACTTCGCAAAAAAATTTTAAATCTTTATTTTCAAAAATTCATCTCAATCTGAAGCCACTTTGACTGCTTATTTAAATTCCTTTCTCAAGATCACTGTCACCCTGAATTGTAGACTGCTCATAAAGTCGGGCACCCTAAATAATTCCATGCTGTGCTGCTTCAGGCTGCTGCCCTGGACCTCTATTAACCTGATTGCTTCTTCTTCCTGCTGACATTCTCACAGTACCCAGGATTCTTCAAATTTCTCCCTATTAGCTTCCGGAGAAGGAAGTTCAACACTGAGAGAGCATTAGCTAAAAGATCAAAGTGATGTCGCTTCTTTCAAAGTCTATGTTGTTCCGTTGGTGTGGGATGCAAGGATTCTACACAAGGAACAGCCCCCTAGCATCATCTTGGAAATAGGCAGGCCAGCTTCCCAGAGTTCCTCTATCACCTGTTGTGACTGGGAAAGCCGCAAACTGAGAATGTCCCTCTGTTCCCTTGACAGCTACTCATTCTGTCACTCACACACTGTGTATCGTATCATCAAACAAGATGTTTAAATTAAGTATTCATTCCAAGATAATTTGTCATTCTGAATGTCTTAGATTTGACCTAATCTATCATTTATTTTCTCAGAAAGAAACAATGCCAGTACTTCATATAATCTAATTCTGTGGAGCTCAACAAAGTAAAGAAAAAATGTAAGAATGAATACAGAATTGAGTTATCCTTTCATATTTTACTATGGGTTTTCTAAGTTCTCAGCAGTTATAATGGGCTATGAAGACACCCAAGAATGTTCCAGAGTATAATTTTGGTTCCATTTTCCCAGATGAGCAAGCTGCACCACTTAGTGCCCAAACAGCAAGTGGTAAGTTGTGTTAAGTCACAATGGAATCAGAGGTGCTTCAGGCCTAACTAATTAATGTTTCTTCTCTTACACATGGCATATATAAACATGTCTATCAAATGTTTCATCTTGGGCTGGAGATGTAGCCCACTTGATACAATGCTGGCCAAGCATGCATGAAGCCATAAGGTCAGTCCCCAGCACACAGAAATGAAGTATTAGTATATGCCTCTGTATCTTAGAACCCAGAAAGTCATATCAGAAGGATCATTGTCTTTGGTTACACAGGAAGTTCAAGACTGGCTTGGGATACATGAGACCCTGTCTTAGAAGAAAAGAAAAAGACTAAACATTTGTCTTTTCTTTTGTCTAAAGGAGATGCCAATTTTGAAAGTAAAGATTTTTTTTCTAGTTCTGAAACAGTCACAAAATTAACACTGGATGTGCCAAGATTGGCACATTAAAGAACAGGAAGCAGAAAGAGAAAAAAAACATGTATTTTATTCTTCCTTAAAATATACATATTTGTATTTGGCACACATAAATATATACTTCTCTGGCTCCTGTGAAATTTAAAGCATAATTATAAGTTGATCATCTTGGATTTAACTTACCTTTGTAAACATTTTGTTTTTACTTTAATTATACAAATTTATGGAATATTAAGCAAAGATACATTTCTACAATCATCTTACTTTAGAATAGAGTAAGAGCTCTGTTACTATGAACAGGAGACCTACTGATTTCTTCTTGTCATAAAGCCTAGACAGACCATTCAGGGTCGCAAGAGCAAAATAAATCAAACATCGATGCCATCAGGCACAGCACTGATGACAAGGAATCCAAAAGGAGTTATGGAAGATGGGTTTGTGTAATGTGAGTTCCAGACAGCTGTGGACTCTTGGTGGTCCCAGCAGAGATAAGAAGTTGCTATAAAGGTAAAAGAGGAGAGAACTCTGAAATCAACAAGTACAATCACACACACACACACACACACACACACACACACACACACACACACACACACACACACACCTATAAAAAAGATCAGGTACTATACAGATTATTTTAAAAAGCAATCAAATATGAAAATTAACAGTGAAACTAAAAAAAAAAAAAAAAAAAAAAAAAAAAAACTTCCCCACCAGTCCAAGCTGAAGACCAGTATAGAGACCGTAGAACTCTAGGAAAGGGCGATAGGAATATAAGTCATGAGACCAGCCTTGGCTAACAAGGACTTCAGACACATTCCAAGAGGCCTTGGGTTTTTGTTGTTTTGTACGGTTTTTGTTTTGTTGTTCTTTTTGTGGCAGAGACATATCTTTTGACACAGCTCAAGCAACAAAAAGAGTCTGCTGTGAGTTGGAGCTAAAATGAAGTATTGGAGATCCAAGAAGATAAACAAAAGCTACCAAAAAGACAGGATCTGAGACAGAATTCAAAAGTACAGAGCCACAAACACATTGAAATGTAACAAGAAAGACCTTTCTGAGACCGGAAAACACAGGGGCAGAGGCAGGAAGTTTTTGTGACTCGGACTCATCCTGGAGAGACAAAGACATGATTTGTGAAAAGATAATATTATTTAACACTTCATACACACGCACACACACACACAAAAAAAATACAGATAAAAGAACACTGTTGTGCAAATGGTAGATGGTCTTTTAATAAAAAACCCAGAGCCTGATATTGAGGTGAAAGCTGAAAGCCACCACCGCTTGCCTCACCAACTCCTCAGCCTGAAAGAGCTCCAGCGGAAAGGGCTTCAGCCAAAAAAGCCTCTAGCTGAAAGGGACACTTCTGCTGAAAAGCCTTTAGTTCCTGTCTCCTCACGCCTTATATACCTTTATCCGCCCACCCTGCAATTAAAGGCGTGTGTGCTTCCCAGTACTGGGAGTAAAGGTGTGTGCCACCACTGCCTGGCTCTGTTTTCTCTCCTAGACTAAGTCAATCTCATGTAGTCCAGGATGACTTTGAACTCACAGAGATCCAGAAGGATCTCTGCCTCCCGAGTGCTAGGATTAAAGGTGTGTGCCACCACTGTCTGGCCTCGATGTTTAATCAAGTGGCTTATTCTGTTCTCTGATCTTCAGGCAAATTTTATTAAGGTACACAATATATCACTACATTTCCACTTTTTTGTCTAAGATAATAAAAGAATTTTATAACTAATATAAGAAAAGCTACATATAATAAGTACAATAAGTATATACAATATATACAGTCAAGAATTACATTAACAATGTCCAGTCCATAAACATTTGACAAATTCAGAGAAAATACTCCATTATCTATCCTATTTTGGTGAGTCCAAAACGTTGTACCTAATTCACTTTCTATCCTAACTTGTATTACCAACCCAATACTGTATTTTGATGTCTTTCAAACTTGTACAATTTATACCTCTTTAGTGAGTTTCTTTTCTGAATTTGTTAACAAGGAAAACTATAACTATAACTATCTAGTCTTCAACTCCCTCAGAGACCCAGGAAGGAATAATATTATCTAAGTAAGCAGTAAGTGCAAGCAAGGAACTTCCAAAAAATGTGAGAAACAGCTGACTACCTGTACAGTCACCCAACGTTCCTCTGCAACTTTGGGGCATCCATCTTCAGCCTATAGGCCTAGCACATCTGACAGACTCGTCTGTGAAGTAGAATTTTTCTAAAGGGCCTTCCTACCATGTCTTGGCAAGGTTTGGCAGTCCTTTCTTTTGTGTCCTGCTTGTCCATTTGGACAACATACTGTCAGCAGTCAAGGCAAGGGCACTTTCTTGCCCAGTGGCTAACTTTTGCCACAAAGAAAGTAAACTCCATAAGTGCCCATCATCTTCTCTAAAGTAGATTGCTGTGGCTAGGAGCAGGCATGTCTCATAGTCATAAAAAAAATCTGTTATTAAAACATCTTAAATGCCATATTCTGTAGATCTCTGAAGTGTTTGAAGATGACCTGTCTATCTAAACTATATCTCTGTTTGACCTTGAAATCATATCTAACCTGACTACCAGTATGATAATAGGTGACTAACTACTAACCTGNATTTCTTTATATCCTAATTAGTTGGTAACAACAACTTTCAAGTACTAACAATTTGCATTACATTGTTATATGAACTATATAGGTACAATACCTTGAACAAGATTAGAAATGTATGTACAGTATGTTCTACCAAAAATAATCTCAAATTTTTATCAATATACAAAATTTATACATAAAATACAAAAATCCAATCCAATGCAAAATATTTAAAACTAGTTGTTTTTTTTAAAGTAGCTTCAATAATCTACCTTTTTAGCCAATCATATCCATATTCTTCCTTTTTTTCAGAGTAGATTCAATAATCTACCTTTTATCTTATCATATCTATATCTTTTTTCTTTTTCTTTTTTTTCAAACAAGAACCCTAAATCTAATTTCCTTTGTTTAACCTTTATCCTGACCATTACTAATAACAACTTGTAACCAACCATCCTAAACAATGACAATTATCCATAACCCATTGAAAGGCCAAAAACCACTCACCCCCACCTCTTGGGAATGTGGGCATCTTGTCCTTAAAATTACTTCCTGCTGTCTGTGGGAGAAGGCATCTTTAAGGGACCCTGAAAAGAAAAATTTGGGGTTAATTGTCAAGTCCTGGGAGAGGCAGCTCTATCATTTGTTGTCCAGTCTCTGCATAATGTGAAAGTACAATGCTTGTCTCAAGTCCTGGCTAGAATGAGGCTGGGTCATCTCAGCTAGCCATCTCAAAATTGCCCTGAGAAGTTTGTAGTACATAGCTGATCTTTGGGTGGTGTTTGTCGGCTTGGTGGTGTTATCATTGTCCTGATGGAATCATCCTTGTGGGGTCCCATCATCTTTTTGGAGACTTCAAAGTCACTGTTAGGCATGATCATGGTTCACTGCAGAAAACTGATAGAGACTCAAACCTAAAATCATGTACAGGAAGCTAGATGAAGCTTTTTTTCTAGAATTAGTTAGTACTCTACATTACCATTAATATCATGAAAAATTTAAAATATTATATATTAATCTTATAAATTTTGATATAAAATTCATACCTTAAGAAAAATTTTAAAGAATCAAAATAAAACCAAAGAATCATGAGATTAATAGCAATAGAATAGTCCCTTAATTTTGGTTTTTCTTCTGTCCCATATCAGGTGGCTCTTCTGACATGATACAGAGATTTTGCATTTTCTTTTAACAAGCATGCTTGGGTTTAGAGAAGGAGAGAGCCACACTNCAACTCCAAAGCCAGCTTTAATTTTTAATTGAACTGATACTACATAAAGACCATTTGTGTTATTTGTCTGTAGAGAACAGCAGAAACAAACATTTAGCAAGACTTATGAAATTTTATCCTGTTAGATATGTGATATACCAATAGGCCAATTTACTCTTTTTCTTGGGACATTTTTTCTGGATGATTTGTCCTTTNTCTTCAGATGTTTCATTTGTCTAGTGTTCTTCAAATTCCTTAGCCATCACTCTTCTGAAAAACAAAACCCTTCCCCAACTCTAACTTTGGGGAGTTTCCAAATCTAATCTTTATCAAATTTGATTTATAGTCTCTCCTGATTTTTTGTTCTCTATGCTATAGCTGTTCTATCACCCTGAGAAGTATGGTTTTTACAATAGGCATTAGGTTCTTTAGTTGCTCTGGGAAGGAATTTCCTCCATGGTAACAGTAAAGGATTGAACCGAACTTGCCATGGGGACCTGTGAGAGACCCCTCAGGAAATTTCCCCGATGGCAAAGGCAAAAGATTATCTTGTCTGTCCCTTGTTGATCTACATTTGTTAGTCCAATGTCTGCCTTTGCCACACCTTCTGCATAATCCAGAAGGGAGGAGCCATATTCTGTTGGGATTATTCCTTGAGAAAACATTATTTCTAGGAACGCCCTATTTACAATCTCTTTTGGGGTGACCTTATTTACCACAATTAAAACACCTGACATTACTATTTTTCTTCAAACCTCTGGAAAGCACCTCTCCTACCCAAGTATCATCATGGTCATGAGATTCAATATTAATTGTATCTCGTATCTATTCCTCCAAGGTGCTCATCTTGCCTTTAACAGCCTAATTACCCTTTTGCATTGTGCATTAGCATTTTCAAAAGCCATAGATTCAATTATTAGCTGTCTAGCTTCTGAATTTGGTATCATTCTATTTACTGCTGAAGTCAGTCTTTGTAAGAAATCAGTGAAGGTTTCTATTGGGCCCTGTATAACTTTTGTAAATGACTCAATTTTCTTTCCTACTTCTTCAATTCTGTCCCAAGCATTCAAGGCTGCCATGTGGCATAAAGCTAGAGTGTGGTCATCTTTATATATCAGCATAATCACCCTCTCCAAGAAGTTGATCTTGGGAAATTTCCATACCTCTAGTTCTACTTTGTTGTTCAATGGTCTTGGCCTCATCCTTCCACCAGATCCTCCTATGTGATTGGGGACCAGCCTCTAAGAATGCTGTATCCAAATCTCTCCAGTCTTGAGGGATAATTCTATTACAAGTTGACCACAAGTTTAATGTTAAGTCCTGGGAGAGGTAGAAGTTTTTGTGACTTGGACTGATCCTAGAGAGATAAAGACATGACTTGTGAAAAGGTAATATTAAACACTTCATACACACACGCACACACACACACACACACAAATACAGAGAAAAGAACAGTCTACATGAATTTTCTCCTAATAGTCCAATAAGCTGTCTCATTTATATGTGGAAAATAAAAACAGATTGTGATAAAAATCCCTTACAGAGGTACAAGGATAAATATGAAAATGAGATAAATCCAGTTCCAGTGAACAATGGAGCTGTACACATGTAGCAATGGAAATGTACAGATTTAGCTACATGATGAAAACTGCAAGAGCAAATTTCAAAATGAGCTGAAGAATCTTCCAAACAATCAAAGCTTGAAAAAGTGTACCAAAGTACAGATGAGATGACTGGAATATGAAACGTAACTCTGTGAACAAAGAGCTGAGAAAACTCAGCAATGGACTAGGAAAATAATCAAATGTATTTCAGAAATGAAGTTTAAATGAGAAGAATCAAAAGAACCAAAAATTCACAGTAATGAAAATTGAGGCTAGAAGGGATAAACCCAAACAAAAAAATTGAAGAGGAAGGAAAGAATTCATCAAAAGATTTGCAACAGCAGAGCAGGCTCAACCTAAAATCCTCGAAGAAAAAGTCCTTTCAAAAACAAAAGAGAGAAAACATTTGAAACCTATAACTCAAGAAAATGCTAAAATGAAAGATGTGAATCAGCATGCTTGGGAAACTCAGGAGCCACCAGCAGGAAATGCTTCTGAATACAGTGATTGTGTTTTTAAGATAAGGGGGAAGATGTGCACATCAAAGTAAAGAAGATTAAATGAGATTTTGAAGCAGGAATTTTTGTTTTTAACCAGAAGGCAGTGGACCAGCATTGTAAAGATTTTTTAAAATTAAGATACCAGCCAAAGATTTTATATCAAACCAAATTATCCTTCAAGCATCAAGGCTATTGAAAAACAATTTATAAACATTCAATAACTGAGAGCCATATTTTTGAAGATTTATCTTTATTTTTACTTACATGTTCTTGCATGTCTATGACATATGTGCTTAGATATCTGTGGAGGCTGGAGAGGGTATCAGAGCCCCTGGGGATACAGGTTATGAGCTGCTCTATATAGGTGCGGGGAACCAAACTCAAGTCCTCTGGAGAAGGACCAAGTACTCTTAACATCTGAGCCATCTCTCCAGCTCAGATTGCTTTTGCCAAAAAGCCTCTCTGAGAAACTTGCTTGAGGATAGATATCAGAAGCCATTGGCTACTTGCAGATTAAGAGAGGGTTTGTTTGATACAGAAACTGACGAGATGGGCACAAGGACATGTCGATGTCATGTGATCTGACAAAGCAGAGATAATTCAAGAAACACATGGAGAAAGTGAACAGAAAGCAGAATAAATTTGCTGATTGTCCCTTAATTAAGAGAAAACAAATATCGTGTATGTTTAGACATAGGAGCAAGGGAAGAAAAGCGGGGAAAAATACAACTAACTTTTGTACTGCTTAGAAAGGGGTACAGTTAGTCATTATCTAAAACGAGGAAACCCCAAATATTATACAGCAAATTAGTATAAAGATAAAAGAGATGCATAAGTTCTATTAAATACCAAAGAATAGAAAGAGAAAACAGACCACATGATGACTGTCAAGGTAGTGGTCAATATATAATAAACAAGTCTGTCAGAGCTGAGATCTTACATATAAATAAATCTACTTGGGGAAAAAATGTTCCAATTGATTAGCACTGTAAAGCAAATTTAACTCCCTGTTATATGTGAGATACAATAAAATCAAAGTGATAGAGAAAGGTTAAAGTTTAAAGAAGACGCAGAAATATATCAGACAAGTTTAAATAATGAGAAGCAGCATTTGAATATTTGACATGCAACAAAAATTGGACTAAAGTATAAATTTTTTTTAATGCTAAAAAATTACACTGGCCGGGCGATGGTGGCGCATGCCTTTAATCCCAGCACTCGGGAGGCAGAGGCAGGCAGATCTCTGTGAGTTCGAGGCCAGCCTGGGCTACCAAGTGAGTTCCAGGAAAGGCGCAAAGCTACACAGAGAAACCCTG
>LZPO01066373.1:88477-113121 GCA_001675575.1 Neotoma lepida | reverse complement strand
TGGTGCAAGCAGACATCTTGACCAATGAGCACTCTCTCCAGCCCCTTGCATACTAACTCTGAAAACTATTTTTTTTTAATGGAGATGTGACCTTATCTTACTGTCTTCCCNACAGCAGGAGTTTTCAAGACAAACTGGAGAGTGCTAGGGCATTCATCTAACGAAATCTTTTCATAAAGGGTTCTGTTTTGTGATTGAGACTTCATCTAACCTTACTTTTCCCTTCTGGCTGTTCATTAAAAGTAATGCATGGATCTCTTGTTGCAATAGTACTTTTTGGTCATGCATGTGAAGGACAACTGAGGCACAGCATTCCAAAACAGACTTCATGGAATGTTGTCAGACAATGCACGGCTTTGATTAAAAGACATTTNATTTCAGTGCAGCTCTGACTAAGGAAAGTGTGATTTCTAATCCAACTTACAGCCTGAAAATCTTCGGAAAGGGTCTGTCCTGAAATTGTGTTACCTGTGGAAGAGAAAAGACAGCGTTGAGGACTGCAGGCCCCTGGGGTGTTTCAGTTTTNAATAATGAACTATTTCAATTAGGAAGTACAGGATGTAGCACACAGATTCCACAAGTATCGATAGCTATTGTTAAAGTTACAAAGAAAACCAGCTGATAATTACAGCCGAGGCTTTTCCCCATCCTCCCCCCTTCTGCAGAAGGGAACACCCACCGTCAGGGCAGTATTGCTCACAGTGTTCTCTGTTTCTCAGAATGGACCGTAATAACGATCTTGGGAAAAACAACAAGAGTAAGCGAGCACGTTCCCTGTTGGCATGACTGTAGTGCCCAGCTGTATTCCTCAATGTCTGCCGTGAATACTAGCCAGGAGGAGGCTCAGCTGGAGCACCCTTGTGCTTTCGAGAGAGTCATTAGCTTATGCACACATTCCGCACAGAAGAAAACTTGACGAAAATGAACTATTGAGCCACGACCCTTCCCAACCTAAGGTCCTTAAGGAGTTGTTCAAGTGCACTTCTCTTCTCCCCATTTTCTCTTCCTGCCCCTCCTCCATCCTGAATTNCAATCAGAGCATCAGGATGCTGGGAAAGTAGCCAGTTCAAAAAACAGCCAAGGATGAATCCTATCAGANAACACCAACATCTTCTAACATCCTCTAACTGGTCACTCATCCAATGGTGTTCTAGAAAGATAGAAGGCCTTAGAGTCAGGATTTCACTTTAAGCCAAGCAGCCTTGTTCAATTTTTTTAGGGCAGAGGTTCACCATCATTAAATAAGGGCAACAGTGCCCATCTCCTATACGGGTTTTCTGAGAAGAAATGATGCCTGAGATGTAACATTAACTCCCACATGAAGTCAACTCATTCACACACACACACACACACACACACACACACACACACACACACACAAAATGTCATGCTCTCAGGTTCAAGGCTGCTGTGGCATGGATTGGTCCACTCCCAACATAGTCATTCACTCCAACATATCTTGTAGGGTAGACAATTTCCAGCAGCTTCNGCAGCTCTAGGATGTGTCAGTAACTACAAAGNGTCAGGCGAGAACTCACTGGCTTCCTCCTCCTCTGTGTCCTCTGATAAGCACTGTTGGGGTGTTGCCAAGCATCAGAGGAATATGGTTNGCTGCCATTTCAACGAGCAGCTGGGACTCCGGCCTGAGGGCAAGCAAGAATGCTTAAGAGGCTACCAGTAAGACTAGCATTTGGAGCATTTAGGAAGAATAGTCTCTAAAATTAAAGAGGGAAGCNATAAGGGGAAACTTCGTCTCTTGGGCTAAATTTATCTCCTCTTTTCAGCCCAAGCAGGAAACAAATTTAGATAGCTTATGGGGATACATGTCTGAATACCTGAACCAGGTTTAATATTTCTAAACAGGAAAATTCTAGCATGGAGTATGATATGGCCTGGATTTTTTTATTTGACAGATAAAAATGAACATAAACAAACTGAAGTATATTGCACACTTTTATTGTTCATTGTTCATTTACCTTAGGCTAAACTTCAAAAAAATCTATGGTATGTCATTTACAGAATGGTCACCAGAGGGCAGCACTAGACAAGAAGAAAACTTCACACTGGCAGGAAAAAAAAAATTATCTATAGATCCCTGCACTTAATACAGCTCTTTAAAAAGATTTCCGGTCTCTGTAGACNTAAGGCTGGAACTANGAGGAGAATAAAGGTTGTGGGGGAGGAGAAACTTGAGTCTGGCTTGAATCCTGTCACCATATACTGACTTGGTACAGGCAAGTGTATATTACAATAATCAATGAAAGCCTTGTTCAATATTTTGCTTAAAGACTTGTAAGTTATAATTCACTCTTTTCCATTTAGATTAAAATTCCTGGATGAGAAGTACATCAGGCCAGGGAAATTATGGATATTCATTTTAATTCCAAAGCAGTCAAACTGACTAAACCAATAAACAAGCTTGTTACAAAGGCACCGAAGAAGGGTCCACAGAAGCATGCTTTTATAAAGNAAACATTTTGCTGCAGAACATTGTTCAGGACTAATCCGGCTTCTGTGAGGGAAGCAGGCGTATGATTCATCCTTCCGGGGTCATTGCTGAGCTGTTTGATATCACTCTAGCATTGTGTGCTGGCTCCCAGTTTCCTCTAGGGATCAAGAAAAAAATAAAAATAGATCCAAAGAAGTGTGTAAGATCTGGAAAGCAACTCCCCAGCCCCCGTTATGAGTCCAAGGGGTGGAGGCAGAAGAGAGGAGGTGTGCTTGGCTTGGCCTACTTTGGCTGTTCTCTCTGCAGGCCCAGCAGCAGGCACTGGGCTCCTGCTGGGAGGAAGCTTTGCAGGCCGTTTGGTCTTGCTGAGGAAGCAGACAGACTTTCTCTTTCCAGGGTCTGGAGGGGACAAACACAAACAGAAATCCAAACAAGTCAATGCATGCAGAGAAAGGACACACGCCTTTCTTTAGGGATAAACAATCTCAAAACAGCATTCTGATGGGTACAAGCTGTGGGGAGAAATCTGCTATAACTCGGATTTCTGCAAACTCTATAACAATGAAATAAAATATAACTACCCACAGAGAGAGANAAAATGTTTCTCAACTGTCTCATCAGNTTGCTAGATTAAGGTAAGTGTATTTGCAGCTCCAATCTGGAGAATTTATTTGTATAATATAATACAATACATAAGGTATTCTGCATTATTCTTATTATTATTACCTGGTGATTGCAATCCTGGTCAATGTTACATACACCACCGGAATATGGAAGCAAGAAAATGGGTCATGACTCAAAATCTATATTTTAAAGTATCGCTCAAAAGAAGAAAGGAGGNAAATTGACATCCATTTACTTTTAAAAGAATGATTTGAGTTGGAAAAGAAAACAAAAAGCATCAGGGGCTTTTGTTAAGTAAATCTAGATACTTCTGGCTAGTAAGAACCGCCCANGAGTAGGAAGCAGACTGTGAATGTCACACTAAGTCCCTGAACAGTGAAATGCCTTCACAATGTCTGCTGGTTTCTGCTCTGGCGAAAACGTNCCTAAGGAATGATCTGTCTGACATGACCATTAGGTAAGATAAATGGCTACCNGAAGCATTTCAAAGACACAGGAGAGGGGAAAGAAATAGTTATTGGAAGGTGCAGAACAATAAAACAATTGGTATAATTTGAAGATTTATCACCCNGGGCCCAGGATTGCAATCACCAGGTAATAATAATAAGAATAATGCAGAATACCTTATGAAAATTCCTTTCTAGCAATCAATCTATAAATGTAAGGACAACCTTAGGTATTGTTGTTCAGTCACTGTACACTTTTGTTTTAAAGACAAGGTGTCTCACTGGCTGGGACTTGCCNTATAGGCTAGACTGGCAGCCAATGAACTCCAGGGATCCTCATGAGTGGTTCACTTCCTCAGTGCTGAGATTAAAAGTGTGTGTGTACCACCGACCCTGGCTTTTCAAATGGATTCTGGGGCTTGAACTAAGGTATGTAATAACAAAGTTGGAACCAGGAAACAAAAGTTACCTGAGTGTGCCCAAGTACAATTATGACAGTAGATGACATCTAAGAGATAGGCTTGCTGTCACTCGGGTATTCTTTGGGCCTTAAGGGATCCATTNAATGAAAAGTAGGAGAAAATGGAATTAAAGAAGCCGGGACACTTGAGGCAGAAGTCAGATCTGTCGAATGAAGGTCTTCAAAAGGTAGGGATTATAAGTCCTTTCGTCTTTAGGCTTCTGAGTGTATAAAAGCTAAGACATAGAGAGAGAAGCTGAGCACACAGTCCCACTCCCTGCCATGGAGAGACAGTGTTCTCTAAGGGTGAAGCCCTTGGTAAACTGATCACTCTCCCTCTCTGGTGGAAGACTATTTGATGGGGGGCNTCTAGGAAGAGTTGAGGGAGGAGTGAATATGATCAAAACACATTGTGTGTGAAAGTCTCTAAGAAATAAGAAGAGAAGGATGAGGAAAAAGAGAAAGAGAACAAGAATGTCCGAAAGAGAGAGAGGGGTACTGAATGGAAGCGCGGCAGTAAGCAGCGCTCCTCGATAGCCTCAGCTCCCACCTCCAAGCTCCTGTGTTGACTTCTTGCCTTACCCTCTCTTTGATGATGAACTGTAACCTAGAAGCCGAATGACCTTTTCCTCCCTAAAGTTAAACAAGTAAATAAAAATAAAACATCTAGTTGACTGTATTTGGAATCACCCCGGAAACACACCTCAGACGATGCCAGTGTGGCTTCTCCAGAGAGGTTTGATGGAGACGGGAAATCCTGAGAGAGATAACACTGATGCTCTGCTAGTTTCTTCCTTTCTGGCTGCACAGGCAATACAAACAGCAACCTGACAGACACCCCAGCCCTAGTGTCTTCTCTACAATAATTGAGGGTTTCCTCCAACATGAGCCAAAATAAACCTTTCAAAATAAACATACAAACTAACAAAAACCCCAAACAAACACAGCAATAGAGACAAAAGAGAAATAGGTNAGCCAATCAAGACTTCTTGATCCAAACCAGGCATTACCTATGATCTCAGTCATCAGGAAGCTGAGGCAGGAGGATGTGGCATTTAAGGCCAGCCTGGGCTATGTAGTGAGTTGAAGGCCAGTAGGACCTTAAAGAAAGAAAAAGAAAAAAGAAAGACTAAAAGTAATTCATTTATCTTGACAGTGATTTCAAGTTTCTGTTGAAATAAGTAGAACAAGTTACACACATCAAACCTATCAAGTGCCTGTACTTTTCTGGGTGCTGGGAAGGTGAGTTTTAAAAGGACCCCCTCCACCATCAAGGATCTCCCTACCTGGCGGGAGATATGGAAACACAATGGACAGTCATGACGGAATGAGGAAAGAGAGAAGGAAGATGAAGCCGTTCAGAAAGGAAGGTTGCTTGGATGATTGGACGTCTACACTGAGGAGGAAAACCATTGCAGGATTCTAGGCTGACAGAAGACCTAATTAGACAGCCATCCCAGACAGACTTCTCTGTTGACCAGGAGGGGCAGGAGTATGGGCAACAAGAACAGGAAGGTTGGCAGGGGCTAGGGATACAGCTGATGGAATGTGTTTCTTTGCAAGCACAAGGACCTTAGTTCAAGCCTCAGAATCCATTTTAAAAGCCAGGGTCGGTGGTACACACACACTTTTAATCTCAGCACTGAGGAAGTGAACCACTCATGAGGATCCCTGGAGTTCACTGGCTGCCAGTCTAGCCTATATGGCAAGTCCCAGCCAGTGAGACACCTTGTCTTTAAAACAAAAGTGTACAGTGACTGAACAACAATACCTAAGGTTGTCCTCTGACCTCTGAACTGCCATGAGTGCAAGTGTGTATGCACACACATACACGGGGCGTGGGGGAGAATGTGGGAACAGAAGCAGATTATTACANTAGTCTACACAAGAGATATTGAGAACAATGTTTGTGAAGATTTGGAGGATGAAACTAATTCCAGAAATGCTTATGAAACAAAATTGACAAGATGTGCCTTAGTGGTACAGTGGTTGCCTAGTGTGTGTGAGGCACTGGGCTGCATCCCCAGTACTGCCAAAGAAGAGAGACAGTGGCAAGACTTGACAAGGACNTAAATGAGGAAAGCAAAGGAGGCAAAAGTTCCAAGACTTCATGGCTGACAAGATGAATGGCATTACCACCAACTAAAACAAATTAAAGGACAACAGGCTATCCAAGAAATGACAATCTAGTGAGTGTAGGATATGTTGAATTTGAGTCCTCTAGGAGACACACAGTCAGAAAATCCTACCAGGAACTCAACACAACTTGGTTTATGGGTTTGGAGCATTTTTGGTGAAATCTGGTCTGAGAGAATTTAAGCCCAAGCAGGAAAGGAGGAGAACAGACACCCTTGGTGACACTATGTTGAGCAGACAGATGGAAGGGAGCAGGAAAGATGGTACAGCAGAGGACCACAGTACTTCAAAAGCCACAGAAGTAGCACACTTAGAAGAAAGCTCAGAATTGGGAACAGCACAAATAGATACTTCTCCTGCGTGAAGGACCTGAGACAATGAGAGAGAGAGAGAGANATAGACAGAGATAGAGATGAAAAGAGAGAGAGGAAGAGAGAGAGAGAACACAATTCCTGTTCATGACTCCATCTCAAATGCCTACCTGACACCCCTTGTCCTGTCTGAGATGGTCTCCTGCCCTACCTTTTAAGGGAACAGAGCATATACTCACCTTTCCTCAGATGTCTTCTTGCACGTATTGAATTTAAATGATTTCTTTTCCTAACTTAGACCGCTTAACCTAGTCCTTCCAATTGCTTTCAGATTCCCACCACAACTGTTTTCTCTTAGCCATCTCTAGAATTGCCCCAGATTCTCTCGGTAGGGCCTGAAAACCCAAGTATACGGAGGACTGGGTCAGTGGTGAGTGTATTAGCTGCATACAGCTCTACACTCTGCTTGCTCTCTGTCAGTAAGACATTGTCCCTGACTGTTCTGCTTCCCACAGCTGTCTGCCTCCTAGAGTCCTCATCTGAGAATTACATAACCTACTGCACCAGAACTGGAAGAAACCCCAAGGCTTCCCCGGTCCATCTTCCCCTTTAATTAAGGACTTTTTTGGACGTACCCTACGAATGTCATTCAGCTCAAGGAACTCAAGAAAATGCTCTTTCTCAATAGGAATGCTGTTTGTTATTTTAGCTCATTGTAAAGTTGATTTAGGACATCATAGGTAGCATTTGTAATATAGAATGAGACGGATAACACAGACGAGGATAGGAAACAGTGGATGGCATATTGAAGTATTAAATGGAGTTGTAGTATCTATCACTCCATGAAACTCCCGTTTCAGGTTTGAGGTCAGGGATCTATAAGTGTGAACTGTACATCTTACTGTGGNTTGTAATCTAAAACTGTCTCTATTGCCCCACAGAAGCCCTCTTACCTACGCTAGAAAATTAATTTGCCTATTCTTTACTTCATTGAGCTCGGCTTTCCTTTAAATTGAATTTTTCAAGGTGTGAACATCAATCCAGCTCAACTTTAAGTCTTGTCCTTTGGCAGTTAATCTGCTCATTAGGCTAACGCTGCAGTCCTTGATCCAGGCACATTTTATCTCCANGACAAATGCTAAAAGTTTCATTAAAGGCTCTCCTTCTCCTCTCCTTCCTGCCACCCCTCCCTTCTCTCTCTCCCCTCTCTCATCTTTCATCCTTCCCTCTCCTCTTCCTTCACCTTCAAAATGTCTTTCTCTCTCTCCCTCCCTTCCACCCCACGCCTGTTTCCTTCCTTACCCGTTCCTAACTGAAAACGTCTCACTTCCATTTTTACCAGTCTGGCCACAGGTACAGCTGTCACAGCCCTTTGAAGCATGCCCTTTCAATGCCTCTATTGTGCTGAGATATGCTTCCTCCTTGGATTCACAAAATGGGAGCTCTACATTGTCAGGACGCCCGCCTCTCCCCATGCTCTGGAACCTTTCCCCCACGCTTGAACTCACTGCAGCTTTTCTGCTACTGTTGTTTTGCCAGGTCTTTACTTTTGGGTGGAGAGAAGATATTCGACCTGGTGAGCCTCTGCACACCCGAAAATTCTGCTTCGATGCAATCTCACACAGTAGCCCTGTCACGCTCTATGACTGTCANGGCATGAAAGGGAACCAGCTCTGGGGATACCGGAAGGTAAGAGTCGGTTCTGTGGTCATTCTCAGGTGGTCATGTATAGTTGGTTGGGGTTTTAGTTGTTGTTGTTGTTGTTGTTGTTGTTGTTGTTGTTGTTTTACTTTTTTGGCTCTTATGGGGGCCTGCCACCCAGCTCCCAAATAAACACACACAGAGAGACTTATCCTTTCTTACGAATGCCCGGCCTTAGCCTGGCATGTTTCTAGCCAGCTTTTCTTAACTTAAATTATCCCANCTATCTTTTGCCTCTGAATTTTTGTCTTTACTTCTTACTCCGTGGCTTGCTGTGTGGCTGAGTTGCTGTCCCCTAATGTCTTCCTGTCCTTTTCTTGCTCCTTAATCTCCCCTCCTAGATTTTTCCTCCTATTTATTCTCTCTGCCTGCCAGCCCCACCTATTTCTCTCTCCTGCCTAGCTATTGACCATTCAGCTCTTTATTAGACTAATCAGGTGTTTCAGACAGGCAAAATAACACAATTTCACAGAGTTAAACAAATGAAACATAAAAGAATGCAACACATCTTTGCATCATTAAACAAGTGTTCCACAGCATAAACAAATGTAACACATCTTTAACTAATATTCTATAACAGTCATGATTTCAGATTGACAAGTTGGTTAAAAACACACTGTTTTGATTCTGTCATCTGGACATAAGTACACACACACACACTCAGCTCACACATGTGGAGGCCACCATGACAGGGAAAGATGCAGTACAGAGTCTGTGCTTTTATCCTCACTTATTGTGTGTACCATTTCCCAAGCAGCTGTAACTGAAAAATGACTCCAGATTAGTAGTAACACAGGGAAGAAGTCTAAACTCAGCTCAACCAACTTGGGAAAAAAGTGGCCACATATCAAATAAGCAAATACACTTATGTNTAATTCTTAAAAATCCTAATTTACAACACACATAGATTAATACATCTATTAATTTACTGCATATCCCTAGCTCTTACCTGGCAGCTGTCTGGTTAAAACAGTTGCAGTAACACACACACACACACACACACACACACACACACATATACATGTATACATATTCATGTAGATATAATTGTAACACTTGGACAAAAAGTAACCCATTTGTGATCATTTGGCCAAAAGTCTTCCCTGATACATTGAAGGCAAATGTATTTGGGAAGCCTAAAAAATATTAAATTACAAGATAATACTTAGTGATAGTAATGCTTTAAAACAAATATACTTAATGATAGAAAATAATTTTCAAACAAATATAGATTCATGTTTATTGAGTTAATTAAGCAATTATATTACTTTTAAGTATTTTCAAGTATTATTTTTAAGTATTTCCCAGCCAGGGAACCGATGCCTTCAGTTTACTGTTTTGTATCCTGCACAATCCAGATTTATTCGGGCTATCAGAAAAATGTACCTAGTGCTTTATCCAGGAGCACGGTTATCCTGTGACAAAAGCCAGCCAATATGTCCCCAAATTACAGAAACCTGAAAGGAAGAGGCTGAGGGCATCGGAGCTGGGGCGGGCAATGGCTATGAATGTGTTTCTTCACTTCATGAAAGCCAGAGCTTGAATTTCTACCTCTTGAGGTGGGTACCCCAAACAGCAGACTTGATTGTACTGTTTCTTCCACTCGTCAACATCTCCCTAGGATCCAGCTGATGTTTGCTGTAGCTCAAGAAAAAGCACAAGATGTCAGTTGTTGCATCTTACAAAGCAATTCAAAATCTAAAGAGCTAATGAGAAGATGGTCTCACAAGTACACAGGAAGGGAATTGCTAACTGTTTTCTTTATGAAGTATGTAATTGATTAGTCTTGTCAAACTCTTGCTAGTCAATACAATATTATCTATGTGGAGCGGAGTAGAGTAGGCTTTTCTTCTCCAATAGTTATTTCCTGACCTTTAGGATGATATTTTCTGTATAAGTCAATAAAACACCAGCTCTCCCTCACATGCTGGTGGTTTCTAATGAACAGAACATTTCTCATCATTGGACATTTACAGAATGAGAGATAGACCACTCAATAAGATGCAATTAAGCCTTGAAAATGCAGTTGTTTTCATTAGGGAGCTTACAAAAGCTTACAGATGGATAAGACCAACTAATGCATGTGCACACAGAGCTCCTGGAGAGGAAAAANGGGCTACAGTGATTTCAAAATGTGAACGCGTCTGAGCTTTAACACTACAAACCTTTCCAGTATCCAAAGAGATTGGGGAAAGATAATCGCTAGATGTGATTATGCTCTGGCTAGCTTCTCACTTCGGTTGCAGTGCTCAGCAAGAGGTTACACTCTGCATATTTATGTAGCAAGCAAGGTATTTATACTCAATCAGGAACATGCCAAAGGCTTAAAATGGAAAGTTTCTGAAATATCTCATCTTGGTCGATGACTCAGACCTATGTAGCACACCTGTTTTGGAAAACTCAATGGCTGTTCAACACCTAGAGGAAAAAAAGACAGACGGAGAGCTCTCTGCAATGCTTCCTTCCCTGCTCAGTTACAGTCCTTAGCTTCAAGAAAATCGGGTGGTCTACCAGCTCCCTAATTTTTCTGAGGTTGTTTTGGAGAGTCCCCCTTTTCTATTACCATATTTTAAATTGGATATTTTTGGATTAGCCTAAAGGATCATTGCCTGAGCGCCTGAGGGAATCCTCAGGACCATCTCCAACTGTTAAGGAAGAGGAAGCCTTGATTCGCACCCATCACCTGGATGCCCATAACCAGTGAGGTGCTATTATGTGAAATGTACAGGGGGAGATTACTAATGCTGGCACAATTGTGGCAAAGCNAACCTTCCAGCTTCAAAGTCTCCATTCACTTCTTGCCTGTGCTCTTAAGAAACAAGATCAATAATTCCCAGGAGAGGTACCCAGTGTTTGTTGAATTTTNTGCTACAGGCTCCAGCTAATCTTTTCCAACTACATGGAGATTTCTTGGAGAAAGAAGTTGACCAGTATCTACCTCCTTTGAACAGATCGAGGTTGTGGTCAGACCCCACTTCCTGGTCCATTATCAACAATTAGCTCTCAGCTATTCTTACATATGTCTCTTTGCTACACCAAAGGAGAGGGGCATCCCTATTTTACCATATTGTAACTATGGTTGTACACATGTATCTCAGAATAGCTGGTGTCCTGTATGAGAGGAATCCCTACCTTAGTTCTCTTTTGCCACCAGGGGGACCCCTGTTACAAGAGCAGCAACCCCGGTAAAATATTTAAACCATTAGTCAACAAGAAACTCTTTTCCCCTCTTCAGTCCCCACATCTATTCAGTCACTACTACTTGTTATACCCTTTGCCCAGCCATTGTCTTCAAATACCCCCCCCCAAACACACCCTTGGCCACTGCTATAGCTCCTGCCCTGGTTCCTGTATTACCCTTGGATCACTTCGATGGCTTCCTAAAGGATCTCCCTGCCCTTCTCACAGTGAACTTTGCTCAGGGAGAGTTTCCCAAATATCTGGCCATCACATTCCTCAGGTTTATACACCACTTGGTTTCTCACTGATTAGAAGACAAAACTCACTTCACCTCCCAATTCTCACCCAAACCCTTCAGAATCTGGTCAACATAATGATCAGGTTATCTTAAGTCTTAGTCCAACTTAATATAGCCTGGCCAGAGTGGCAGTGCAATCCTAGGACTGTAATCCTAGGACTCCGGCGGCAGAGACTGGAGGATTGCCAGGAGTGCAAGACCAGCCTAGCCTGGACAATTTGTCCTAGCCTACACTCTGTGAGCCAGGGCTACCAAGTGAGACCTTTTCTCAGAACAACAACAACAAAAAATGCTTAAGGCTACTTCTCCTTCACTTTCATTTCATCATCACTCTAACAGGTATAATAATTAATCGATAAATCATGTAAAGCTTGTAGCTGATTTCCTGACTGTAGGACCAAATCCCCGTCTGTGTGGATGACAAACACACTCTTTACATTGATAACAGTGTCGAAGTGTAACCTAACATGCCACATCACTGAAGCAAATCTCCTCTGAGTATCAAGAACCGCTGTCACCCTCGCCAGATTGAAAGCTGTCTCTTGTGGTCTACTCTTTTTACATAAACATTTTATTGCCTGTCCTATAGCATGTATCTTATTTTAAGTGTCCCCACATATGTAACCTGAATTAAGAAATTGAACACAAGCCATTTATTTGAGAGATGGCTGCAAAAAATATATTTATAAATATGAGTGTGTTGCATGCATGTGTGTGTNTGTGTGTGTGTGTGTGTGTGTGTGTGTGTAAAACACTAAAGTTTCCACTATCTCACTAAATAGTCAAATGGAAAGCAAACCAATAGAAATCAACTAGCTTACTCTACCATACAGAGGTACATCTAAAAGCCCACAAACACCATCACTCTCGTCACTACCAAAACTTCCCTCCAGCCATGCAGGTGTGATGGAAGACACCTACAATCCTATCAGGAGGCAGAAGCAGCAGGATTGCCATCAGTTCAAGGCCAGCTTTGTTCTGTATAGCAAGCTCCAGGTTAGCTAGCCAGGACTAAAGAGGAGACTGTATAAAAGAGGGAGAGGGGATGGGAGCAGGAGCAGGAAGAGGAGGAGAGGAAGGAGGGAAGGAAGGAGAAAGAGAAAAACTTTCCTTGAGAGACTGGATATAAAATAAGATGTAGACTGTAATCACCTCTATTCATGCTTGTACAGAATCTCATATTTAGTGTAATCAGATAGACTAAAGAAATTTAAAGGCATCAAGATTTGAGAGAAAGGGAATAAAAGGACTATTCACAGATGATGTGTTTGAGTATTTTGAAAATCCAAAAGACTGTGCAACTAAACTATTAAAATTGAATTAGAACATTTAGCACGGATTCAACAGGATGAAAACAATTATCTCTACTTGGGCAACAAAAACTAGAACGTGAAATTAAAAAGCAGTTCTTTGTAGTTATCATAAAATGCTTAAGATAAATAGTTAAGTTCAAATCTGGGGGTGGGGGAGACATCAAGGCCTCCACAGGGAAAGCTGCAGAAGGGAACTGGGACTGGGGTTCAGTTCTTGTCTGGCGTTTGTGAGAGGGAACTCTGATTTTGAGCTACAGCACAATATGGGAAGGGGGAGGCAAGAAAGAAAACCTATTACAATGTCCTTTAAAAAATTTTTGTTTAATTGAGAGGGCATCATAAGGATTAAAACCTACTACTATGAAGGTAAGTTTTCAAATTGATATATACATTTAGTGTAAGTCAATCAAACCTCAGCAGATTNATATATGAAAACTGATAAATAGATTCTAAAACTAAAGTGAAAGNACCAAAGATAGCCAAGGAAATCTGGAAGCAGGGATAAATAGAATTAAACATTATGAAAACATGTTTTGAAAATNTATTTATTGAGGTAGTACATTATAAGCTAACTNAGGCTCTCTAGATGGTGAGGTCATTGGTACTGATAATGATTGAAATGTCCCAAGAGGTTCTAATAGGCCATAAATGAAGACCGGATTTTCCAGCTCAGGTTTTATCTGCTTCCTTTAACCTGCACCTGCTCTGGTGGTATCTGTGCCTTTGGGTGGCCTCCAGCATGACTTTGTTCCCTTCTTTGTACCTTAAACATTGATCAAGCTTGGTTAGCCACCCCTTAACTACCCAAGGTCAGGAAACTTTTGTCACCTATCTCCATCCCCCGTTGATTTTTTTTTAGAAAAGAAAAGAAAAAGAATTTTTTAGAAAAGTGTAACCCAGGATAGCCTCAAATTCTCCATGTAACCATGGTTGACCCGGATCTCCCAGTCCCTTGCCTCCACTTCCAAGTGCTTGAGCACGAGGCTTGAGGCACCATGCCCATCTCCTTTCTTTCACAATGCCTGTATGTTTTCCCTAATCTCTAATAGTGAAGTTTATGAATTATAGTCACAGACTGATTTAAACATCTGGTCATTTGGTTGTGGATATAGGATCCTCTTTATCATGAAGTTCAGCTGTACTGGATAAACCCAATACATTTCTTCATCAGAAAACATCACAAATAATCTCCCCCCCACTGACCGAACATTAAATGTTTCAAATTACTTTTTCTAGCTGCTTTCTAGGATGTTCTTAAATTTTAATTCCCATTTAACAAAAAAAAAAAAGACTTCAATTGCATTAAACAGGAAGTAGAGATAAGAAAGTACCTATCCAGTTAAGTTGATATCTATACCAACTGACCCATTAGTTTAGAGTGAGTAAGTGAGTGAAATTCTTGGCATTTGCCAACACTTGATGACTTATTTTCACTTATATAGTAGGCTTTAGTCTCTACATCATAAAATCGTGCTGGTCCACAAAGATGCCAGATGGAAGGCATCTGTTAGTTTGAAGCATTCTTTTAGGCAGGACTTAAGGCCCAAAATGACTACAGTGTCCACAATTAAGTTAACAAAGAAGGGATTCAGTTCTACTCTGGTTCTAATTTTTGAAGCATTTACAAGATGCTAAATGTGTGGTCATAGCTGAAGAGTTAAATTCTTCCGGCTCAGCCCATTCATTTCTGACACTCCCTCTTGCTGGGAAGTTCTTCCCTGGCCTGTGGTACTCTAGAGATTAAGTTAATCCATTCAGCTCAAGACAAATTAAAAATATTTGGTGATGTTTGCCTGTTCCTTAGTCTTTACTTCTAAGGAAGTGGTCCAGTTTCCAGATTCTACCCTTCACATGACTTCCCCTGGATCTAACTCAACAGCCTGAACATTCCATCTAGAACAGCAGTTCTCAACCTGTGGGTCGCAACCCCCTTAGGGGTCGAATGCCCTTTCACAGGGGTCACCTCAGACCATAAGAAAACACAGATATTTACATTATCATTCATTACAGTAGCAAAATTACAGTTATGAAGTAGCAACAAAATATAATGTTATGGCTGGGGTCACCACAATGTGAGAAACTGTATTAAAGGATCAAAGTATTAGAAAGGTTGACCACCACAACTCTAGAGAGTTCTAGAAGACAGCAGAACCCAGAAAGGAGTATGAAACTGCCAGTCTGCTTTAATCATGGAAAACAGAGGAGTGACTGGCATCCTTTGTTTAAGCCTCTATTATCTTTTGCTATAACCAGTGTTGCTATTAACTTAGCCTGAGCTGACTGGTTTTCTTGCTTAGTTCATACACTTGGCTTTTTAATTAGCTCTTAGCATTTAAAAATACTAGTAACCTTTTTCTCTTTGCTACTCTGACATCTCTCTCATCTTCTACCTGTGTAATTCATCTTTTGTATTTGCGTAGTTGGCCATTTGTTTCTATTGAGTTCTATCTCATGGGTTGGAGATGTAGCTCAATAACAGAGCAGATTCTTACAATGTGCAAAGCCTCCAGTTAATTACCATCATACTCCAAAAATAGTAATAAAAGTTTGAAGCCGGGCAGTGGTGGCGCACGCCTTTAATCTCAGCACTCGGGAGGCAGAGGCAGGCGGATCTCTGTGAGATCCTGGGCTACCAAGTGAGTTCCAGGAAAGGCTCAAAGCTACACAGAGAAACCCTGTTTCGAAAAACCAAAAAGAAAAAAGAAAAGAAAAAGTTTGAAATTCAAAATTTTACCCCAATCTGGATTTTGGCTCTTTGACCCAACTTAATAGCAATTGAATTATTTTATTATTTTCCCATGCACAGTTGAATCAACACACATTTAATGCCCTCATCTGAGTTGATTCCCAATACACAAATTCAGTAACTGAGCCCACTATCACATATTAGAAGTGGCACTGNACGACTAATGAGCACTGTTTGAAGGAATTTCCTTACCAGGATACAAATTTACCTAATACTAATCTATCCTAGGCCAGTGTCCTCCAGTTTGACCATCAGAAAACAAAGACTTTCAAAACATTTTGTTGAAAACCAGATGCACAGTGTCTCCTGTGTAATAGAGTGATTGGGCTCCAATGACGGAGTCACTGTACCCTAAGAAGATTTCAATTCCAACTGACAGCTTAGCTATCTTATCAGAACAGAGCAAAGCTAACTCCCAACAAGGCCATACATCTACTAAGCAACGAAGCTATATTGTCATGAGCCACTCGACATCCACTAGTATACCCTGTGCCAGCAGGAAGTGGCAATGGAGAGAGGTGTGACTTTATTTTTCAACAATCAATCTGGTAGAAAGAGGATTAGTCACTGGGAAAGCATACATTTACTCTGCTGGTGCTCTCTTGGTGAAATCGGTTTTAGGAGTGTTCCACTTACACTTTCTCCTCCAAGCTGAAAGTAAAAGGGTCACCTGAAAGAACCCTTGAGAACCAGCTAAGGGTTGTTCTGAAAGCAAGAAGGAGAACCTTTCAAACAGTGCCCCATCAGGCTCTGGTTTTACCTATGTGTCTCACCTAGCTGAAGTCAGTTGGCTGGCACAGTGTTCTCATGTCTGCCATTTCAATTTAGCAACAAGCCCGTTGCTTAACATTTCCCCTAATTTGCTCAAGCGCCACTCTGCATCAGTTTGAATTAGAAAGACTCTATCACAGACTGCCCTCCTGCTCTTGTATGATGCTGAGGTGAGTGCTTGCCAGGATCTAATTAGCCAAATGGAAACAGAGCTTGGTGATTAGAGCTCTGTAAGACTCATGAGATTGTTGATGAGGACACTTCTTCTGCTCTGAGCAGACATGGAGCTGGAGCTGGAAAGAGAGATGCTTTGCCACTCAAGACATTGAGGACACAGGCTCTGGGTCCGGGGGGGGGGTGTGCTGCCATTTGAGTCATGAGCTCCACTATGTGTCTTGGCACTGGAGCCTTGGAAAATTTGCTACATATCTCTATTTCCCTGTTATGAAATGAAAATAATAAAAGCATTCACTTTCAATAGTTGTTGCAATAGGTAAGTAAAAATTCATTGCACTTAGAGCATGGCACCTAAGAGTTCAATTAATGTTAGCTATTACTGTCCATGTTTTCACCAAGATATCTTCTGGCTTGATTTTAACACCCCAAGTTGGTGTAGAGAAACACATTGTCTANGTAGTTGTACTCCTATACCAAATATTTCTATACTATTTAAACTATTCTCAAGTAAACATTAGAAGGTGAATTTCACAAAAGGACTGATTCGTCCATGCATTCTTCATATGTACCAAAAAGACATGTGGCACATCATAGGCCTTAATTCATATTTGCTGAAAGGATAATTGACTCTAGCTTCCTGTTTCTCCACATTCTGGTTTCTCAAGAAGTGTTTAAAGGGAGGAGAAAAGAGGAACTCTGGGTGGAGCACTTAGTACCATATGACACGTAGGTATGCACTCAACAGGGGTGTTATGTTTGCGAGACTCTAGGCAGGTTGATTGAGAGGACATAAGAGTTATGAACAGAAGCAACAAGATTGAGNAAAAAATTTCTACATGTGGAACTCTGAGTTCAGAGGGAACGCATATAAAAATACATGCATACATATATACATACATTCGTCCATCCTTACTTACTGTTCACAGCATGGAGTGGCTACTTTTATGTCAACTTGACACAAGCTTGAGTTATCAGGGAGTAAGGAGCCTCAGTTGAGAAACTGCCTCCATAGGATCAGGCTACAAGCAAGCCTTCTTTTCTTAATTAGTGACTGATGGGGGAGACCCCAGCCCATTGTGGGTGCTGCCACCTGTGGATTCTATAAGAAAGCAGGCTGAGCAAGCTATGAGGAGCAAGCCAAGAAACAGCATTCCTCCGTGGCCTCTGCCTCCAGGCTCCTCTCCTGCTTGAGTTCCTGTCTTAACTAAGACATTGCATAAGATGACAACATAAAACACTGAGCGCTACACAGGCTAGAGGTGTAGGGAAAGCTTCTCCAAATGATTTGTGAAAGAAAACCAAAAGGGTGAGTAGAAGTTAATGACAAAAGTGGTACAAAAAGAGACATATATATATATATATATATATATATATATATATGAGAATCAATTTATCCCAAGACCCTGAGGTAAGCAGAATCTTGGTTTTCTACAAGAAACAGAAAGAAACCATCTGAAATGCATAGCGTGAAGGAAAATAATAGCCTATAAGACCAGGTATCTGCGTAGTGGCAGAACTAAACAAGACAATATAGGTCAGGCTAAGAATTTAGTTAAGGGAAAAGACATTGAATGATCATAGAAGAGGAGGGATCTAACACTTTGGAATTTTCTGCCTGCTCTGAGAAGAACTGAGGATATGCCTGGTTCATCACTATGCACAGCCGGTGAATATAGTACCAGAGGCAGAGGACCAGCTGAGAGTGAGCTGTAGCCAGCAGTGTCTCAGTACATACACTAAAAACATTCAGAAGCATCATTTCTGATGGGCNGAATTAAATAATAATGCATGAGANCAATGTTCTCCTGTGAGAAATATGACCTGCTAAAGAAAAAGTAGAAATGGGCAGACAATATGACTGCTTGTCACTTTTATATTTCTTTNGAAATTATTTATATTTTCTNAGAAGCCAACAGTGAAACTCAGAACTGGTTTCTCTTCCTTCAAGAACTCAAAGGACTGTCATGTATCAACCTTGTTCTTCTCTACAACCTTGGAAGGTGGCAAGGCAGATCTTAGTACTGCATGTCCTATCCCTTCCTCCTTTCTACTGAACTCACTTTACAGATTTAAAGGAAAGGAGTCACTGACAAACCAAATGACTGTCAGAAACTATTGCCATGGACAAGTCTGAATGACAACCTCATCTCGTCAAGCCTTTGTTCCTCCATATTAGATACCAGAGACGTCAGCTGTTTAGGAGTTCTTGCTTATAAAAGTATCCGCTTCCGAAGTATGCTGTTCTAGCACTTAAGTTTTCAATCACATATAAAGTTATCAGAAGAACTCATGTAATTATCTCCATTTCATATAGATAAGCTACCCTGACATCTTGACTAACAAACTGCTAATTGGATGTCTAAGCCTGGATATCATATAGACATCTCCAACTATGTCTAAAACAGAAGCCACTATCATTCCCAATCCTGGTCTGGTTCATCTTTTATTTTCCCAGTTCAATCCTGTTTTTACTTCAGTCACCCACCTCCTCCCTATACCATAGNTNCCACATCCCATTAATTATAACACTTTGGGCATTTAACTTCTCAACTATCTCAGGTAACCCTCGGATCATGGCCCAGGTTACCCCCTAGCTTCCTTCTGTATCATCTCAAATTTGGATTCTTGCTGTAGCCTTCATCTGTTTTCTAATGATATAATCCAATGCCTTTCTCCTTGGTGTCCTAGGCATAAATCCTCCATGACTATCTCCCGGTGCCAACATGGAGAATCAAGTCTTAGAATTGCACCCAAGTGTCTTCATGAAATGGCCCTTTGCCTCTCAGACATAACCATCTAAAGTCCATACTATGTGCCTGTATTCCTGTGATACCAAAGATTTTTGTGGTCACCATAACTTGATCTACCTAGCACTCCATCCCCCCTGCCATTATCTCCCTCATTCTGGTTTCTTTAGACTATTGACCCATGAAGATANGCTTAGTAACTGCACTAGCCCTTCTCTCCATCTGAAAACTGCTTCNCTTGGACACGTGAATAGCTAATTCTCTTTCCTTCTGGCCCCATCACTGCCAANTCAAGTCCTCTTGTTTTCTCCCTTTTTATATAACANCATATTTATTATCTTATTATCTTCATTGTTTATTGTGTATTTCCCTACATTTAGATTTTAAGATCACAATGTAAGACCTGAAGGTTCAAAATGGTTAGAGGAAGGTATAGAGAAACACTTGGTGATTTAGACTTGGGCNATGGTTTTCTGGCTAGGACTCCTATAGCTCAGGANATAATAGCAAGAACTGACAGATGGATGGCATCAAATTAGGAAGCTTCTGCACAGTAAAGGAAACAATTGTCAGAGTGAAGAGACATTCTACAGAATGAGAGAAAATCTGCTAGCTATTCNTGTATGAAAGATTAATATCTAGAAAATATAAAAGATTCAAAAAGTAAACCACCAAAAGCAAATAATAATCAAATCAATAAACAGGCAAATTAATTGAAGAGATTCTTCTCAAAGTACAAATCCTAACAAATTTATGAAATAATTTTCATAAATGATGATCCTTAACCACCAGAGAAATGCAAATCAGAGCTACATTGAGATTCTCTCTTATCCCAGTTGACATGGCTCTCATCAGGAAAACAAATGCCGGTGAGAACAAGGGTAACAACATGATACTGTTGGCAGGAATGCAGATTAGCCCATCTACTGTGGGAGTACATACGGAGGTTCCTCATACAACCAAAAATATAACCACTACATTATCTAGTTGTATCGGGTCGGTTATATACCCAAGGGGTATTAAGTCAGCATATACTGTCATGTTTACTGTGGCCCTGGTCACAACAGCCAAGAGATAGAATCAGCCTAGGTACCTGTCAAAAGATGGAAAGAAACTGTGATATAGCTGTATAGTGGAGTCCTTATCAAACAGAATCTGCCCATTAATTTTTTAAATAACTCAAANGCATAAATGTGTTATTTCATATTCACCTTCATTTACATTACATTTCACTGCTATTTTTCTACTTCAAACACTCATTACGTACCTATTGATCTCTTCTATCTGTTGGGTTAGAGGATACAACTTAGGTTATCTTCCTATGTGTGCCTTTTTCCTGACGCTAACCACAATATAAAGGGCACTTTATAAATATCTGTTGAACTCAATTGGCCTATTTGAATAATGTACTCAAAAAGNCCACCCACCTGATTGTTCTGTCTTCTGNAAAGCTCAGGACCTGAAAGGATAATCATATGTCAAGCTAGAGACCAGCCAAAACCCTGAGTGTCGTTACCCAGCCAAGCTGCCTTGCTCACTCTACATTACCTTTGTCTCCTAAATCCTTTTGATTAAAGTGGGAGGCACTGTTGTACAGTGTGGATAACTGAGTCAGAGGGTATGTTTTTCAAGCTCTATTTTGCCAAGATCTCAGAAAATNCAATTTGGTGTTGACTAGCTANCTGGNCTCAGACCAGATGGTTAGTACATTCTGATGTTCAGATCTGGNGATGCTTTCTGACTAAAAATAAATTAGGGGAAGAGGAAGCTATTACATAGTTACTTATATGTGCAACATGGAGCCAGCCACTCTGCATTTTCTCCTCCCACAATAAACTTGGGTATGTTATCTATATTTACAAGTGAGTAAGCTAAGGGTCACAGAATTTAATGCCTTCTCCAATGGCAGACAGCGAGAAAGTCGACTAGAATTCATCCGGCTCCCTGTACAGCCACAAATCTCAGGCCTTTTCCCAGGACTGCGCTGCCCCTCCAGCTGTGTCGTTTTGTTCTGGGAAATCTTCCTCCTGTGAGCCACGCACATTCATGTCTATTTTATTGCCTTTGTGTCTCTCCTGTTCGGTTCTTTCACGACCCCAAGCCCACGCCGGAATGTTTTGAGCAGCTCACTCATTCTTTGAAAGCTCAGACTCTTTGTAAATACGGGAGCTCATAAAGTGCCCGACAGATGTGGGAACACATGAGGTATCACACAGATGCCAGGCAAGTCTGTGGCCAGCTTTGAAGCAGTGTGGCTTTCGGTGAAAAAGTCCCACCCATGCTCATGAGCATGCACTGATTGGTCGGCACCGTGNTTATGAAGGGCAGTTCAGTAATCCTTAGAGAATCCCTGCTCACTGATTTCTAGTTTTCTTAGACAAAGTGAGGTAAAGGTGACCCTGAACAGGCAGGGCTATGCCATGCCTTTTGTCAGGACTGGACCAAGAGCAAAACAAAGACAGACCATCNATCATCACTTACAGAAGACCGTTATGAAACATCACACTTTCCGAAGTATTCACAAGTCTATGGGGGGGAGGAGTGCTGTTCTGTTAACAGCCATGACCGATGGGATGAAGGGCAGGGGAGAGGAGAGCTGTCACGGAAGAAAAGACATATTCAGAGGACGATTACTCACTCCGCTGACTTAATTTCAGCTAGCAAACGTGTCGATAAAGACATTTAGTAACCCAAAAGCCTGGCCCAGTAGAAGCCTATAGAAAGCAATTATGTTACCCTCCCCCAAGGTCAAAAGTGACAAAGGTACACTCTGTTGAAGGCTGAAAATGTTCCCAGAAGCTTCATCTTTGTGGCCTTGCTGAGCACTCCTAAGACAAGGCNGAACAGAGTTCAGTCTGTAGCAAGAGAACAATCAGTTGATCTACTGGATATTGGGGCAGGCTTCTAGTTTAACACCCTGTCATTTGTCTCTGTCACCGGGCGAACTTTGGAACAAAGTGTTCATTCAATTTTATGACAGGGAAAGACTTGGGGGATGTGTCTACTTCCCCCTCTTGTTTTACATCAGCTTCCCTGATGTAGATAGACACAAAGAATCCCAGTTTTCTTCTCTTATAAGAACACAAAGCACACGCATNGAAAACATATTCTGAACTGTGCCAGTTGCGCTGAATCTGCATAGCCTGCCTGGCTGTACCTATGAGCACACCTGTATTTGTCAGAACATGTGTTTCCACAGGGCGTTTGGAAACTGTGATCACCTTATGGCTCAGAAATGGATGTTCAGAAAAAAATAGGGTGCTTAGGAAATCTGATTTGCTTTTGTGTTTGTGCTGGCACACAGACACTGATGAAGATAAGAAATCAGAGGATACTCATTGTCTTTGCTGATTTTAGGGTTCATGGAAATGCATGATTTTAAGGGGAATCTGGGGGNGTCTGGAGGTCTGCCTGAGCTGTTGGTAAAGGAAGCAGGAAGATATGTAGGTATTAAAAACTGGAAGGAGGTACACGTACATGCAACAGAGCAAGTTAGAACTTAGCAGGTCAAACAGAGTTTTCCTGGACATTATAGTTTAAGAATGGTCTTTGAGGAGCTCAATAGAAGGCTCAGTGGGTAAAGACACTTACCACCAAACCTGACCTGAGTTTCATTCCTGGACTCGCATGGATGGAAAAAACTGAATCCTGCACATTGTCTTCTGACCTTCATATACACACTGTGGCATGCACACAGACACATAAACACTAAATAAATGTAAAAACAGTAAAAAATGCTATGNGAAGGGATTTGAAATATAACTCAGTGGTACAGTACTTGCCCAGAATGCCCACAATTTGAACGGGTTTGATTCCCAGCACTATAAAGAGTAAAACTACAAAGGTTGTTTGAAAACCTAATAAAATATATTAGATCCATGTAGATAAGCTGCTGNAAATTGAGGGTGAAGGGTGATGAGAAATACCACAGGGAAAAGAGGAAAACAAGGAAGGAAAATGCTGGGCAGGGAGTCACAGTGACAGTGACAAGGAGGAACCTGGATGCCAGGAGCCCAAGTGATCTTGACGGCTGTGGTGAGGAGCTGAGAACAGTCTCCATCTTCCTGGCAGATACCATGTCCCCCACAGAGGAAGAGAGTTTCCCAGAACCTTCCCCTGAGGTCAGACTGCAGAGGAGTTAGTAAAGAGGTTGGAAAGGATTGTAAGGAGACCTCAGGAGACTTCTGAATTCAAGTTCAGAAAATCCACAACAAACTTTGACTTTAAAGAGTAGAAGAAGAGACCTTTGTGTTGGGCACAGTCCTTTGTTTACACTGAAAATAGAAACGTGTACTAGACTCCCCACATGTTGCCTCTCTCCTTCCTTATTTCTCCTTTCTCTTCATGCAAATATCCGGATCCTTCAAGGACATTAAATATTGGTTTGACTGAGTCTTAAAACCCAGGAACCCATAAATGTTTACAAAGGGTGGCTGAGAAACTCTTAATCTTAAAAGCACTGTACATTTACTGTTCCTCCCTTGCAGGAAAGCGGTCAGAACAACCAGAACCCCCAAACACTTCCTAAGCTAAATACTAAAACATTACTCGATGCTAAAATTCAAGTGGTAATTTGGGGACAATTGACACTTTTTAAGAAAAATCATAAACATCATTTGAGTGTTTGATACTAAGTGCGGGTGGGGGTGGAGGGGTCACTTTCTTTCAGCTTTACCTTCTCTTCCCAGGTGCACAATAAAAAAGGGTGTGTTCAGATAATGAGTTTGCTCAGTACTTACACTTTGTGCCCTGGAAGTGNGCATCTTTTATTCACTGAGCTATGAACTGTCTCAAGTACTTAGGCGATTTATTTATCCTAACTGTCTTGTAAGCAAATGATACCTCCTCCAGTTTACANAAAGTCATCAGAACCATGCTCTCTGAACTCCTGCAGCATCCATTGATGTTGGGTTGAAGGGCTTGAAGACACTGACTCTGAAGCACTAACAAATCTGACTTTTTACTCTCAGCTATTGCCCGTGTGTCACTTGTCCCCATCCCTTCATTCATCTTCCAGAGACAGCAGCTGAGCGCCTGGCATTTCAATTTCAACATGGATTTCTTCCGTCTTTTCCAATAGGCAACCAGTGTGAGATAGGGAAANTTTCACTCTTCTAGTTGGGTGTGTTTATTATTTCCTGGGCCCTCAACACAGTGTGTGTGTGAGAGTGTGTGTGTACATATCATATTTTATCCAAATGACTATAAGCCCTTTATGCTAAACATTCAGCAAAATGCTCACTACAAAACTAGAAATGAGTGAATTGCTCTTTGAGCCGGGCGGT
>LZPO01066373.1:38266-60345 GCA_001675575.1 Neotoma lepida | reverse complement strand
GTGTGCCACCGCCCCCTTCCCCTAGTTCCCTAATGTGACCTTGGAGTCACAGAGAAACAAAAGGATTAAGGGCGTGTGCTAACTTGCATGACTATTGTTTTACTACTAGTGGCTGGCAGCCCCGTTTTTCCTCCGATCCTCAGATAAATTTTATTGGGGAACACAGATAAAATATCACCACATCCAACTGTATCCAGTTAGCGGATCAAAACTATGACACTGGAGGAGGAAGCTATAAACAGAACCACCCTGAGGTCTCATCAGTAATGTCTCCACACCCTGACAGTGTCCTCATACCGCTTCCAGTTCTAGATTTTCTCCACCAGATCATCTTTCCCCAAACGCTGATGTAATCACACGGGGAAGAAATGAGCACAGGAGACATCTGGAGGGACTCAGAAACCTGAAGGTGAGAGACTGCCTGTTACACCCCCTCCTACGTGATGTATTCTAGACCGAAGTTGTCAAGTGACTTCTGCAGCAAACGTGTTTCTTCATCACAATTTGCCCTTCAACTTTTTAAAAATAACCGAATAGTTAATTAATTCTCCAGAGAGAAGGAAAATATTCCGTTTCTGAATTGATTAATGAGTAAAGACTTTACAGCTTTTCTATAACTCTAACCTCATTAAAATCTAATGAAATGCCCCCCAAACGCCTATGGCTATGCAACCTAAAGGATATTTGAAGGTTAGAGTTGAGTATTAAGTGTGTCTACGGGACCAAGAACAACTGAACAGCTTCCACTCTGGTTTCAAAACTAGACTGTCCCTGAATTGAAAGGAGATGAGACAAGTAATANCCTATAGCTTTGTGAGACTATGCAAGCATTTCTAAGGGATAATTCACAGAAAACATATTTATAAAAAACTATATAGTGGTTTTTTATGAGTACTTACTTAATTTCACATGATGAATTGAAATTTCTATAATAGGAAAAAATTACATACTGATGCTCATCTAGATAAACAATTCATAAAACCAATATGTTGCTGAAATATTGGGCAACACAAGGCTGACTATCCTTAAAGCCAGGATAATGACACATAGTCTATTTCAAAATAATGTTGAAAACATTTAATCTAAAATAGTAAAATGACAGCTAATCGATGTTTTGCTCTTGTTACAAGAGGGTGTCAAACATTCTCAGCTCTAAGACAGCCTTGTGGTATTGGAACTGATGAGTAAAAAGGTGGCAGGAAGTCTGTCATGATGGCTTTAATTCCAGCACTCAGGAAGCAGAGGCAGGCGGTTCATGGGTTAAAGATTTAGTTTACAGCTGATGGGTGTTTGAGAAGTGATAGCGATCACGAGGGCTCCAACGTCATAGATGGGCTTACCCACTGATGATTTTATAGATGACTAGACTATTAGGAAGTGGTACATGGCTTGAGGCAGCAGTCACTGGAGACATGTTTTTGAAGAGCGTATCTAGTCCCTAGACCCTCTGCTCTGTCATACAATGACATTGTGTGACAGAGCAGACCACAAGGTAAGCAGCCCTTCTGCCATGACATGCCTTACTACAGAGTCAGAAACATAGAGTCAGCTGACCACTGACCAAAACCTCCAAAACTGAGATCCAAAGCAATTCCCTTCTCCCACTGTTTGTTTTCCTGAGTGTTCTGTCATAGTGGTGACAAGTGACGAGCACACATAGGCTCTAATCTCTAAGGTTTGAGCTACTCAATCAAAATTAAAATCACAAAAGGCTTGTCACAGGTGGTTAGACTCTGCATTTTCATTTAGGGATAAGAATGTCACATAGTGTTCTAAAGAGAGAATTTTATGTAATATATATGTACATATTAATATATGTATATATATTATACATATTTAGCATGTATGTATATAGGCTTGGTGGTGCATGTTTGTAATCCTAGCACCTAGAAGGTAGAGCCAGGTGGGGGTCAAGAATTCAATGTCCTCCTTAACTACACAGTGAGTTTGAGGCCAGCCTTGGCTACATGTAACCTAATCTCAAAAAGGACTAAAAATAAAATAAAGCATACATAAATAGGGGACCAGAGAGATGGTTCAGTGGTAAAAGTCACTTGATGNTCTCACAGAGAACTCACACAACAGCTCACAACTGTTTGTGACGCTAATTTCAGGAGATCTGACACCCTCTTCTGGCTTCCAAAGATATCAGGCATGTATGTGGTACACATATGTACATACATACAGACAATACACTCATACACATAAATAAAAGTAAATAAATCATTTGTAAAAAAGTGCATATAATAAAATCCAGAATAATTAAATAACAAATTAATTAAACTTAAATCATGACTGTTTATTCTCCTTCATTTCATAGTAACAACTCAAATTTATTCACACTCAAAATTTGTTCATTTCAAATAGTTAAGCACCAGAGCAGTTCTACCGTGTTCAAAATTTCTTAGAAAAAAATCAAAACTAATTTGGCCTAGTACCTCTCTGGGTCATCTTGGCTAAAGGGACCGGGTGGAACCAAGCAGAAGCTGCAGTNGGGTAGAGATTATATCAAAAGCAATTCAACAGACAAGGAAGTGAGAGAGAAAATTAATTACTACCTGGCACTCATGAAAACAGAGTAAATAAAAGAGGAGAAAACCTCTCAAAGGAGGAACCGGAGTTCTCACTGCAAGAATAACAAAAGCAGGTGTGTCAGAGGGAAATTCAAAACAAACAAACAAACATATATATGTATATATCTATTTATATAAATTACACACACACACACACACACACACACACACACACACATATAGGAAAGGAGCCAGGAATTGTGGGCAGAAACAGCTGTTGAAGCACAGTTTAAAACAAGCCAAGGTGATTTTTTTTTTACAATGTAGGTGCAAGATAAATAGCAGATTTACAAGGCTGGACTGGATGATGTGAAAAGTCATTAAATAAATTGTCTGTTAGAGTGCACGGAGAGGTATTACTGAGTTAATACCATGCAAAAATATCCGGTCATTTTGCTTACTCCCAAAAGGCCTCTTAGGAATTCAAGGTCAAGTTTAAATTCACACTTTGCAGATGGAAGGGCAAGATCTTGGGCACCAGCCTGGAAGGCTGCGTGTTCAGAAGTCCCGCTGTCACGCTTAAAGCAGCCCATTTTTTCAGAGGTGGCCAGCTGAGTCGGCATTTGTCACGCAGAGAGCGGAAACAGGAACAAGATCGGCAGAAGGAACAGTGAAATCACAAAACCAGGCCATGTGGCAGTCACCGTGCCCTGCTGTGTAGCAAAAGCAGCACCTGGGCAAAGTGAGTCATTATGCAGGAGGGGTGGTGGAAAGGGATGAGTGTGACAAAAAACAGGGGGTGTTGGGGGAAGGGCGAGTTTGCAAACAGCGANCAAAGCCAAGACCAGGCCATCCATATTACAAATGGCTTCTGAAAAGAACGCCGTGAAAAATGCACACTCTGTGTGTATACACTGTGTGCCCGTGAGCACACATAATTCCACATATAGTCTGACACTCTCACTGTATGTACCTCTGACACACAGAAAGGGAAGGAAAGACAAAAGGCACATTTTAAACAATGACACTTCATAGGCACAATGTCAGGGAAATTAACTCTATTTTAATAAGCACCATTTTCTCTTTTGGGATGTTTTCCTGGGTTTCTTCAAATGTTGGTTTAAAAAAAATGAAGTCTAAATCAGTGTTTCTCCAGAATTAGAATAGGACCTTAAAGTTCCAGATTTGTGTTTCTAAGACTAAGTGTGCTGATAATGAGCAAACACTCTTTCGATCTTTCATTCATCCACGGGTGTCTATTAAGCGTCCAGTGTAAGCCAACACTGCAGTCCTCCAGGGTACAAAAGAGACCTGGTAGATATACCTCCTGCTCTCTCAAAACTAGCACTCTGGCAGACAAGCTGGATAATAATTAAATGAGCTGGTGATTTTCTAAATAAAAATGGAAAAAGGACTATGATACAAAGCTACCAAGCATCATGAAGGCACAACAGAGGGCTTGAGCTAGTCCACAGACAGACATGCGCACCACAGCACATGTGGGGAGCGCAGAGGACAATTTGTAGGAGTGTAGAAGTGGCTTCTCGCCTTCTACCTTGTGGGTCTCTGGGATAAAACTCAGAGTGTCAGGCTTAGCAGCAAGCACCTTTACCCACTAAGCCACCTTGCCAGCCTTCTTCTTCTTCTTCTTCTTCTAATTCTGATATTCAAAGCTTAAAATGTGTTACTAGCATCAAGGCATGAAGAGAGATGAACCAAAAAGCTACTATTTTTCCTTTATACCATAGCAAATAAAAATAACTTTTCCTTCACTGCTTCCGGCTTTTTTTTTCTGCAGGTGAAATTTTCCTTCAACCCCATTAAGATTCTAGATGTCACTGCAAACCCCTGGTCCTTCTGAACTGCTGGTGAGCTGTTGCACACAGCAAGCAGTGGGACAATGTTCTAATTTTTATTGCCATCCCTAAGGGCCCAGACTACCAACCCTTGATGAGTACCAGTATTCTGCTACCTCATTCAGGAGTCTGAAAAAACAAACCTATATAAAAAGGCAAACAAGTATAATCTCTAAGAAAAAAAAAAGGCTTCAGGCAAGACATTCTGGAGATATTAAATTTTCTCTTATGAGGAAGGGAATCTCAGATCCTGACATAACTTGCTTAAGAATCACAGATGATGGAACCAATCTTTTAACTCCCTATGTTTTCCAAAAGAAGAAAAACATTTTCCACAGCGAAATGAAGGAGGGCTTCTGAGTATAATTCTTGGAGATTTCTCACAAGAATGAGGCTTTAGGAAAGGAAGCCAAAATGAGAAATGGAAGAGACCATGCAAGGGACAGGAAACATGTGCAATAGCCCTGTATTGGAGAACCATAGCATACAGGAGCTGAGGAGTGGGAACTGATCATTAGAGGAAAAGTGGTAAGAGGTTCCTTAAAGCAATGGAGAGTAGCTGGACCTGGTGGCGCACACCTTTAATCTCAGCACTCAGGAGGCAGAGGCAGGCAGATCTCTGGGAGTTCCAGACCAACCTGGTCGACAAAGAAAGACTGTCTCAAATTACAAAAAAAAGGGAGGAGGAGTAATAACTAAAGGATGCTTGCATTAAAGGGACAACAGATGTGTGTCTTTAAAAGATCNTATTTTNGACATCTTGCAGAAGGGATAGAAAAGATGGATGTAGGGGGAGGAAGGCTAAGAGCTATAGTATCAGCTTTGGAGGGAGATAATCATAGCTTAGACTAGGTTAGTGGCAATAGAGATGGATGAAATTAACAGGACTTGATCATAAATCNCATTATAGCCAACAAAGATGATGGCATTGTCATGGGTAGGTTATGAGTTTTGCATTTCCTTGTACAAATGGATGGATTATAATGTCATTCACCAAGCAAGGAAAAGCCCTATTANCAAAGCCTTGTTAAGGTGGTTTGCATGGGAGGNGTGANGTGTTTCTCTTAGAAAAGTTGGATCTGAGATGCTTTGGAGGTATCCAGGTGCATATACTGGTTGAGAAGCTATATATTTCTTCCCTTCCGCAAGGTGAGGAATATGAGATAGAGATGTTAAATTGCCGGGGTTAGTGTCCTGATGTTAATTTTTATCATTAAAAAAACTGTCAGTATCAAAGGGTAAGGAAGAGATACAAATGTAGGTAAAAATCATTAAGAAATGAGCTAGAAGAGGACAGGAAGAATGGGTACTGGAAAGAAGGATGGAACTGGGCCAGGGCTCATATTTAATGGATGAGACTCAAGCATGCATCAGTGTTGTACAGAGGGATTCACTAAACGATGAATGGCTGAAGGCACCCGAAGAAGTATAAATTACTAAAAACATCTTTCTGCAATCAGCAGAGGGTGGGATCCCCGTCATGTGCAGGAGGACTNGGCTCTAAAGAGGAAAGAAAGGGAAGGCTGAGCCTTTTCCCAAGCTGGCTTTCACTCTCCTTGTAAAGAATGGATAGACGAGGTAATCAGGGTAGAATCAATGGAATTTCAAAGAACATCCAAAGTCAGACTAAAGTGTCCGATTATGGATTTGTGGCATTTAGCATCGGTCTTGTGCAAACATTTTTCAGTAGTCCTGCTTCTACCTGGGAATAAGAGATAAATCAGGTGGACAGCCAGGATTGATGCATACTTTGATGAAAATGACCAAAGACNCAGTATGAAGTTCTTTGGAGTCTTAGAAAACGCTGTGTTGAAGCCATAGATCACAGACTCNAAGCTTGAGATGGAAAACACTAAAAGATGAGCAGGCTAATGAGCAGAGAGAAGGCAGAGCTGTTCATAGTCAATGCTCAATGAAATATGATAGGACAGGTAACTGGACAAGAAGTCGAAACAGATAGAAACTATACTCAGAGAGTGATATGACCGGGTTAGGCTGTGAAGAAGTGGAGATGTTGCAAATATTTTCTGCCCCCAGGATATGACTCAGGCAATAGAGAGCTGATGTGATATAAAGGAAAGAGTCATTGGAGAAAGAAGTCAACAAAACGGGAGCCAGGGAATGGCAAGGCCCGGCATTAAAATATGATTAAGAGGAATCTGGGTGAAAGGGTCACTATCATATCATCATCAGGCTCATTAATAAGTGAGGGGGAAGTAATTGGGTAATAATAATAGACAAAAATAGTTACAAGGAAATGAAGCGTTCTTCAGCAACACAATGGAACTTAACCAGAAACAACAGCGAAGAGCCCCAAACCTGTCTCTCTCAGAGNTAAGAGAGCGGCAGCAACCTTATTTTCACCACCAAAATATCAGGGAGTAGTATCTGCACTGACAACCTCAAGATCTTAGATTTTACCTNTCCATACTGGCAGCTCTGTCCTTCTAAAGCCATTCTTTGCCTCCATCCATACCTTTTGAGATGTGATGATNCTTGTTTTTGAGATGCAGTCTCATGCAGCCCAGCTGACCTTCAATTCACTNTGTAGCTAAGGNTGACCTTGAACTTCTGATCCTCCTGCCTTTAACTCTCTAGTGCTGAGATTACAAATGTGCACCACCCAGCTGAGTTTTGTACAATACTGAGGATCAAACCCAAGGCTTTGTGCAGGCTAGACAAGCACACTACCGAGACCCATCTCAACCCTCAGTATTTTCAACGAAAAGACATTACAAACCCGTAAGAACCACAGCAGTGACCTCAGAAATTCTGATCTCTTCCCTAGCAACTACTGATGAAGTCATTGAACTGAGTTGAATATAATAAGATAGTGTTACACCTAAAAGAATTTTAATTAAACACACAGCCTTTCCCAAAGATGCAGAAAACACAGTTCGATCATATATATATATATAAAATTTCATGGTGTGTGTGTGTGTGTGTGTGTGTGTAAAATGAAATTGAAGTGAAGTTGACCAGATATTTGCCACCAGAAAATAATGTGTTTTCTTAAGACATAGCTTTGTGCATGCTAGACAAGCACTTTACTGAATTACACCCCAGCCTGAATCAACCATCTCTTTACAAAGATAAGCACTGAATGCAGGACCCCTACATTCTAGGTTTGTCCTCTACCACCAAGNTAGCCACTAGCTCNCAACCACTCTTGAATGTACTTTTTTGAAAGACTGCATTTTTGNTTTAACTAGTTGAATTCCAAATATCCTGAAAGTAGCTCTTCTGCATCCAAAAGATAGTTCCAGAAACTCTTTTGGATGACAGTCCACTTGTTTGCAAAGTCTAAATATGAGTTTAACTGCGAGAGTTTGATTTGTTTGTCCTGTTTTGTTTTTGTGACAAGACCTCACTATATAAGCCTGATTACACAGAACAGGCTGGCCTCCTCACAGTAATCCCCCTGNCTCTGACTCATGACTTATGAGATTACAAGAGTGTACAACTACACCTTTNAAAGTACGTCCTTATGAAATGTTCATCAGGAACTCAAATTCATAATCCATTCAGTTGGCATCCTTGGATCTTCAGCTCAGTATGTCTATAATAGCATATTTTCACACCACATCTCCACAGTTACAAGGTCTTAATCATAATGAGTCACAGTGAAATCTTCTTTGGTAAGTAGGATTAACATTCCCACATGAACTTGAGACGCTAAATTATCAACAGCTCCTCCAGGCCTTTGGTTTTCACTGTGGTTCCGGCAAGGCTTTCATAAAAGTTTAAGAGCATTAAAATAGATGTAGTCTCAAAATATTAATACTTTTAAAGCTAGTTTTCCTACTGTGTTTTCAACATTATTCAAAAGAAGAGGAAAAAAGAAAGAAAATGCAAAGAGCTATGAGGCCACTATGTGCTTCTTATGATACAAATATTAAGAAAAGTGATAGACTTGGTAAATTAAGTGTTACTGCATTAAGTTATACTGAAAAGCAAGAAACTCTCACCATTTCTTTTTACTATGTGACATTTAAGGCTCATCAATATGCCTGCTGTAACAATCTGGGCTGCCATCAAACCAGTATTAGTTGATAAAAAGTGAAAAATTGAAACAACCATGAAATTGTCTTCAGAGACTAGTGTAGTTGAAGTCTGTGTGTTTGTTGTTANGAGGTTCATGAGGGGAAATGCAAGAACAGATTCATGAAAAATTTGGATTACAAGAAGGATGCCCCTGTGCAAAAGAGTGAAGAATTTATTAATAGAAAGGTGAGGAGGGAGGGAGACAGAATCAGCCACAGCAATGCTGCCTTCAAAGAGGAGACTAAAACTAGAAGGGCTCCAAAGGAGAGAAGGCCCTGAGAAAGAATGTCTAAAAGAGATGTCACTTATTTACAGGTTTTAAATGGCCTTGAGGTTGTGAGAAAGTGAGAAGAAATAAGCACCTTATTTATCATAGAAACGTCATCAAAATAATTTTCTCAAAAGCAGTAACTTGGCAACTNTGAGAAGAGGAATGAGTCGAAATGAGAACATTNAGAGAAGGTGTCGAGAAAATCAGAATGAAGGATCCCAGACCTGCAGTAGCGAAAGGAAAGGGAATGAATGTCAAAGGGCGTAAGTTGCAGATAGAAATCAGAAGTTGAGATAAGATGGAAAAGTTCGTGCTGTGAAGTGAAAATGAGAAAGAGAGGGGGTTTGTAGGAAGCTAGAAATCATAACCCTGTCATCCAATTCCAGGGAAAGCAAACTCCCAGGAGGCAAAAGTAGAGTGCAAAGCTCTTACATGTAGAAANACAGTAAGAGGTGGTGAGAGGTAGGTGTCTTNGTCAAGGTTGCTATTGCTGTGATGAGACACCATGACCAAAGATCTTGGGGAGNAAAGGGTTTATTTGGCTTATGCTTCCACATCATTGTTATCACTGAAGAAAGTCAGGATAAGAACTCAGACAGGGCAGGAAGCTGGAGGCAGGAGCTGATGCAGAGGCCATGGAGGGATGCTGCTAACGAGCCTGCTCATCATGGCTTGTTCAACCTGCTTTCTTATAGAACCAAGGACCACCAGTCCAATTGCTAATTAAGAAAATGCCCTACAGCTAGATCTTTTGAAGGCATTTTCACAATAAGGTCCCCTCCTTTCAGATGACTCTAACTTGTGTCAAGTTCACATAAAACTAACCAGGACAAGTAGNGAATTCAAAATGTACTCCAAACTAACTTAAAACTATAGACTANGAACTGNGTATAATGGTGCACACCTTTAATCCCAGGCAGAGGCAGGCAGATCTCTGTGAGTTTGAGGCCAGCCTACAAACTCTACAAAGCCAGTTCCAGGGAAATGAGGGCTAAAGAGAAACCCTGTCTTGAAAAACCAATAAACAAACAAACAAACAAACAAACAAATAAATAAATAAATAAAAATAAAACAACAACAACAAAACACTATAGACTGAAAACATGGAATGTGAAATGATTAACGTAAGGACCCATCTTAGTTTGCTAATGCTGTCCTAATGGAATAGCACAGACAATGCCTTCATAGANGTTGCCACTGATAGTAGCACAAGTCTGAGATTAAAGGTGAAGGGTTAATTCCTCCTAGTGCTGTGATGACAGGGCCTCCCTTCTTACCTGCTGATGGAAGTCTTCTCCCTGGGCTTCTTCACATAATATTCTCACTCTGTGTGTGTCTGTGCCCAAATTTGCTTTCTTCCTCAGANCACTGATTATACTGGATTAGCTCAGAAGATGACCTTATGCTAAAGAGTCTATTTCCAAATTCTGATGTACCAGGGATTAGGACTTCTGTGTCTAAATTACAGGAGGATACATGTTAAAGGATTCCTTAATAGCCATAAAACTAGGAAGAAAGAAAGAAGACACATACTCTTAGTTGGTATTTGTAAAGAAAACAGGTNTCACTAAATGTTAAAAGGGCCATTTGGGAAAATGAGAAGCTTGGGTACCTAGGTAACATACAGTGAACAACATCTCAGTCCTTCTGCTTGCTAAATATCCTTCATGTAAGTTTCCCACCAGACTTTCAGACTGTAATAATTAATACTAATTGCCAAATTGGTGGGATCTAGCTTCACCTAGGAGATAAACCCCTGTGCATGTCTTTGAGGGAGTTTCTAGATTAGGTCAATTGAGGTAGCATAACCCACTTTATCTGTGGATAGTTCCATTACACGGGCAAGGAGAATGGGAACTAAGAATATACATTCATCTCCCTCCTTCCTGCCTAGGGACACAGTGTGCCCAGCCATCTCAAGCTCATGTCTTATCTNCCGTTACGGACTGTACCCAAGAATGTGAGCCGAAGAAAACTTTCCTTACTTAAGCTGTTTCTGTCAAGTATTTTGTCAAAGCAATGTGAAAATTAACTAAGAGATGGGCTAAAGTTGCCACCTGCTAATGCCTAGCAAATCTCCAAGCAAATGTTTTCTACTACCATATAAATCTGTGTTTCCANAAGGTGGAATTGAGTTCCTGAAAGAAAAGAAGAGAGGTACCCAGCCCCCACTCTTCCCAGCCTTCTTCCAGTCACATGTGTCACCTTGGCCACTTGTGCCTCTGTATTCTAGTGACTTTTTCCCCATGACAGCTCTCACCGTTTCCATCTGAGCCCCTCTCTCCCTTAAGACTCATGCATGAGGTCTGGGGAGATGCTAAGGTGTCCAAGCTTTTGCCATGCAAGCCTGAGGACCTAAGTTCAGATCCCTAGAACCGATGTAGAGCTGGACACCACAGCTCACTGATTCTAGCAGTCCTGTAGTGAGAGGGGAGGTAGAGACTAAAGAGTCCTTGGGAGCTGCCTCTCCCATTTGCTAACNACAAAAGACCCTGTGGAGGGAGAAGTCTGACANCTGAGGCTCTGACTGACATCTCTGGCATACACATGCACACTANGACATATATGCACTCAAANACACGAACATGCATACTTACATATAATACACACCACACCACACACACACACACACACACACACACACACAGGAGCCACTCAGGAATGAGACCCTTTATCAAAGGCTCAATCCAGGCCACTCCCCGCACTTCCTTCCTCCCATTCTTCAGATTATTTTGTAAATTCATGCAAATAACAAGCTATTTATACAAATAAACTTCTCACCAATCTACCTACGAGTTCAGACTTGCCTCAGTCCCCAGATTTACCCAAGGAGAGATCTCAATTTTGCTTGGTTAGTCAACTTTCCAAAATGCACATCTCAGCAACGGTAAACAGGAAAGTTCCTGTCAGAATCAAAATTGAAAATATAAGGGACATGATCTAAAGGAGAGAGGATCTGTCTTTGCAATGCATCGGGGGACAGGCCACCTATTAAAATATGATACTGTGGGAAAGCCCATCAGAAAGCACACGCCAATGATTTTGAAGAACAAAGCAAATATTCCCAACTGCTAGTAGTGCATGTTCAGAAAGGTAAAGCTAAAATACCAGAGTAAAATATCAAAAGACACCATCCAATAGACAATTCTGTCAACAGAGTCCTGAGTGATAAGAAAGAAAAGAAGCCAAGCAAGATTAAAGACATTTCCCACAGACATTTTAAGTATGCAAGAAAAGCAGAAAGGATGAAAGTGGGCTTAGGAACTAAAAATAGATTAAAGTTTAGTCAGGAGACGAGAAAAGGCTCCCATAAAAGGAGCATTGTATGTGGCCATCTCTGTCCAGAAAGACAAGTGCCGAATAATCACTCTCTCGTGGAACCTACCTTAAATGTTTAGATTTGTGTGTTTAATTTGGGGTGTCTGTAGAGGTCGGGGTGTGGGGGGAGAAGGCCTTACAGGAAGGGCAGTAGAATATGAAATCGGGAAGGGATACTGAGGACTAAAGACTTAAGCAGGCTTGAGGGTAAGGGGGGGTGGTGGAAGGATGGGTTAAACCCAAACTAAGATAGAGCCTCACAGGAATCCACTGCTTTGTAAGTTAACTACATAGTTTTTCAGAAACAAAGACGTTGAGTGGAGGTGCCCTATGTGGGTGGACAATGCTTCCCCCAGAGGAGAACATGGGCTACTAAGTGAAAATCTCAGTGCCAAGTGTGGGNTACTTTCCTACAAAGTATTTGGTCAGAAAGGCCCCAGAGGCCTCCAAAACAGCACAGGCTATNACCATTGGGCTTGGTTGCTCATCATGGCAAGATGGTAAGACTATTGCTGAAGACATAATATTTTATTCTACACTTCTATTGCAGGACATACAGAAATCAAATTAGAAATTACTGGGATACTACCTCCCTGATGGCTAATTTTCATAATGCCAGATGGCACTCTNTAGAATGCTGGNGAGAGAACTCATCAGTGGACTTACTCAGCAGTGGACCCTACATGTTACAATACTGACCTGCCAGGCAAGATGCACCTACGAGTACAATAACGGAATCNCTGTTACGAGGTCACTAACCACTTCCTGAATAGATCTGAGGTCCTGCTTCACAGGAAGGAAATCATACCNGATACTGTAAACCTGGTCAAAGCCTGTGGCTTGGGAGATTATAGGGGCTAGGGGAGAAAGTACCACAGTTGTTCTGTTNTATAGACATCATCAAATGCCTTCTANATATTTGTGTTTATGTCAGTAGGTGAGTGCTTCCCTGTCTTAGTGGAGAAGTCTCTTGTTGCAGTGGGCAACAAGTCAATGCCAAGATTCATAAATGGGTCAAGGAGCTGGGACTAAGGGACTGTTGAGCTCTTAGCCCCAAAAGGTACCCTCAAAGCTCAGAGAGCATCACAGAAAAGGGGACAGAAAGAATGTAACACCCGTGATGAGAATTTGGCGTTACATAACTATGTATGTAGGTTACATACATAGAGGTTAACATAGCTGCCTTCCAAAAATATAAGGGTCAGAGGAAGGACAGAAGTTCTATAAGAATNCAGCAACCAAACTATCTTCTGGATATAACACAGCATTTGTACTCATGAATCCAGAGTGGGTGTGCTTACCTGCACAAGGCCTACACAAGAGCAAGCCTATCAATACTTCAGCATAGGTGGGAGGTCTGATGAGGCTTCACCCCAGCTGAGGAGCTACTGGTGATTATTAACTGCTGGGATAGGAGGGCTCATTTTTCTTTAGGGATATGGCTGCTGGTAGGTTCCCCATTCTCCAATGGATGCGGCATACCTTGCACATGTAGGCGCATTAACTGGACTCATGGAGTAAGTAAAAAAGAATATGCCATGAAATTGGGGAAGGGGAAGTATTGGGAGAGCCCCCAGAGGAGTGGAAGGAAGGATTTGGCTTAGACATGACCAAGGTACATATGTATATATACATATGTATATATATGTATAGACATATATATGTATGAAATTGTCAAAGAATAAGAAAAAATACTTTTAAGAAAAAAACCATTGCATACAATAGTTTCCAGAATAAAGTATGGAAAGGACAGTTCTAAGCGAGGTGGGCACCATGATGGGCTGAACGGACCCCTCCCTCTTCACCTCAGCTGCTAAAAGCATTGTCTGCCTTCAGTTGGCAGCTCCTTTGGGAATCATGTCAGTGAAACAGAGTTTTGCCCAAGGTTACACCCCTTCCCAGAGATGCCCACAGCCAGTAGCTGTCCTGTTAGAGACAACAAGGTCTTCTCCNTCTGACTCAGCTCAGAGCACTTCTGAAGCACCATCCAGAAGTGGCCTTTGCTCATTTTCTAGACATCACCCAATTCTGTCAAGTTGAGGAGCACCATAATGCAGATAAAAGTGTCTCCTTTTGCCTTAGATGTTTGCTTACATTCCAGGATAGTGAGAAATCTGTCTCCAAAGTGCAGAAGGCAAACCAACAGCCTGATGAGCTCAGGGTCCATTGTTCCTGTGACACACATAGGCATTACGTAGGTAACACCTGGCCCCATCCCATCACTATCTGGACATTGTAGGGACTTGTCCTTAGTGCTGCTGTGGATGTTCTTTTTTGCTATGAGGGATAAAGGATGCTTCTCTTCAGAGGTCTTCTGTCCACCCATCATATGTCTATAAAGGAGGGTAAAGGACCTTACAAGAGTATATCCTTTGCACTTTGGAACTTACCAGAAACAATATGTAAATCTTGCTGGTGACATTTGGTGCAGAGAAAGGGAATAGATAGTTACAATTTATTAAGCATGTAACAATAAAATGAAAGTCCTTAAATTCTAAACCTTTTGTTTTGTTTTGTTTTAGTTTTAGTTTTTCAAGACAGGGTTTCTCTGTGTAACAGCTCTGGCCATCCTGTAACTCGCTTTGTAGACCAGGCTGGCCTCAAATTCACTGAGATCCACCTGCCTCTGCCTCCCAAGTGCTGGGATTAAAGGCGTGCACCACCGTACCCAGCTAAATCCTAAATCTTATGCAGACTAAAGGAAACAGATCCAGTAACTCGTGGAACCTAAAATATTGATAGGGATGGACATCAGCAATCAGCAGCATTGCACCATATAGCAGTAGTACCCCATTCTTCAGGGGTAGTACCAACATGCAGCATGGCTGCTCAGTAGTTGGCAAATGTAAGGTATCTGTGATAGTTAATCTTTGTCAGTTTGATTGGATTTGGAGCCGACAATCCCACTTCTGAACAGATCCGTGAGGACATTTCCAGGAAGGATTAACTGAGAGGGGAGAGACTTTCCAAGAGGGACAAGCACCTTCTGGCATAAGAGGTCTGAGAGGCCCAGATACAGGAGGTCTGAGGAAAAGGTGGAGCTACTTCTTTCTCTGACTTCACTTACTGTTAGGGAGTGGACCTACCCGGTTNTTGGGGCTGTCAACAGAATCCAGTTTTGGTAGTTTGGTTGTTTGAATAAGAATGGTTCCCATAGGCTCAAATATCTGAATGTTCAGTCACTAGGGAGTGGTACATTTGAGAAGAATTAGGAGGAGTGGCCTTGTGGGAGTAGGTGCAGCCTTGTTGGAGGAAGTGTGCCACTGGGAGTGGGCTTTGAGGTTTCTAAAGCCCAGCCAGGCCTAATCTTTTTCCCTCTCCCTCCCCGTCTTGCCCCCTTCCCCTCCCCCTTTCTTTCTGCTGCACACAGATCAGAATTACAGACCTCTCAGCGACGTCTCCAGCACCATGCCTGTCTGTCACCACACTCCCTGACATGGTGGCAATGAACTAAACCTTTGAAAGTGTAAACCAGCCCCAGTGAAATGCTTTCTTTTATAAGAGTTGCCTTGACATGTCTCTTAGCAGTAGCAAAACAGTGGCTACAACAGTTGCTGTTTCAGTGTGAACTACAGCCCAACAGCTCTCCAGGAATCCTCCAGGCCTTCAGGACCAGATTGGGAGAGCTGAGGCATCCAGCNTTGTGAGTTGAGCAGCTACCAGGTTCCCAGCCTCTCCAGGGTGAAGNAGAGCTATCCAGNTCGGATCATGTAAGCCAATCAAATAAATCCTCTTTTGTGATACATGTTCATCCTATCAATTCTGTTCCTCTAGAGAAGGCTAATGCAGTACCCATGCAAAATCTAAATTGCATATATGTGGGCATCTTCTATTTGTGTAGGATAGTATTTCTCCTCAGCCTTCCACAGTTTCATATTTCCCTTTCTGCCAAGTGCTTGCCCACCATCTCTTCACTCTGCTACAACTGTTGTATCAGCAATTTTTGACATAGTTCCTGCAGCTGAGGGTGTTGAGCTGTTCAGTGTGGGTTTGTTTTTTTTTTCTGCTACAATTTATATTTTTTTCAACTCCTGGAGTTTATCAGTTTTGCTCTATATCTCTGAAAGTAAATAACAGCACCAACCACCATTGACTGGCTCTGTCTGACATCCAAAGACTGCCTTTTCAATATTCTAAGCTCCAGAGATGATCTAAATGTTCCGAATTCCCCCCGAGGAGGCTCAGAGACAGGCACAGGTGAGGAACCTAAATTAAATGTCAGGAATAGTCCTCCTGACAGTGCTCTGGGAATCTTTCAGATCTTGGCACTGAAAGGAAGGAGCCAAAATTCTACCTTCTTCGTATTTAGTCAAGCTGTTTGCTCTCAATTGCTAGTTTTCTTCAAGCAGCAATCTTATTGTCCATTGTCGTAACAAACAGTTCTGATTGCTTTATTCAAAGGGTCTCCATCAAAATATGCCATAAAGCCAGTTCCAGGAAAATTGGCTATTGTTGCTAAATGCCCACTTACCAGAGAGCTCTACGGAACTCGTAGTGCATGTCTGCATTTACATAAGATTAATTTGCTTTTCAATTCTTCAAGTTTCCATGCCTTTATTTTTTAAAAAAAATACTAGCTAACTTAACTTCTCTTCATTACATTCCTTTGACTCTCAGCTCTCTCCCTCTCAGTGACAATACTTGGGATGGTCAACAGATGACATCACATTGTTTCTAGGACTAAGGTGGATACTCTTGTTTGCATGGATCTCCTCATTACTGATTCAAAATCTACCCAGACCAAACATTCCAAAATAGTGTGCCTTCCCCTGCTTTGCCATTTCCTTGAGGTCTGTCCTGCACGAAGAGTAGGAAAGGAAAGAAGGAGATAGTAATAGTGAGTCATTGACTTGAAAGCACAAGGTGTTTGCAAGAGATGGTATCTAGATCAGGACAGCCAGAGGCACCTTAGTCCACATACCTGTTCACATCTGGCAGATCTGTATCTAGTCCACTGGCCCAATCAATCACAAGTGCTTTCTAATGCACGGCACAGAAGAGGCAAAGGGACTCAAGGATCTTAGAGATTATTCTCCAAGGCTGAGATTAGGAAAGCACTCAAAAAGTGAGTTAGGGTGACGACCAGTCAGATCCTAGCTAAGACAAATGAGATCTTTAAGTAAGCTAGATCGGAATTTAGGGACTGGTCCTGAAATTTTTCTTGGGCGAGAATGAAGGATGAGTATGTAGTTCAAAGTGATTCTGTGAAGCCTGGGTTGAGATGAGGTCTGTCTGGATCTTACAGAGGAAAAGATGCAGCATTCACGTACAGGTGGGGACATCTAGAGTGGGCATGGTAAAGAGGAGTGGGACATGCGGGGGCTTTTGTTCTCTTTTGATGCTGTAATTTCTCTGACTTCTTTTCTTCTAGTGTGTCCACTTACATATGTTCTTGCAGTAAACATGTCCTGAGCATGTGGACTGTGCAGAACATTGTACCTCATGACATGTGAATTACATAAGACACTGTCCCTGTCTTAAAAATTATCCTATTTTAGGAGAGTATAGCCTAGGCTGATATTTCCTGAGCTATTTTTAAAGAATCATTGCTTATGAGTTTTATTTGAATTTATTTCTATACTCAAATTTTTAGGAAACACTTTATCAAATAGCACTGTTGGTTGTCACCGTCTGTACTAGCACGGCAAGGCCCTGACATACCCACAATACAAGACCTGTTGAACTCATTATTTCATCACTTTATTTGCTCATATAACTTGATATTCTTCTCATAATAATTCACAACAGCCCAAATGAAAAACATTTTGGAAGGGGAGCATGTCTGTGCCGATGTGTATGCTCCTGTTTGTGAGTGTGTAGAGGGAGAGGCTATCCTTGGGTGTTGTTCCTCGGGTATTGTCTACCTTGTTTTTTGAGACCCGAGGCTTGCCAAGTAGATTAGGCTGACTAGTAAGCAAACGCGTGGACCATTCTGTTTCTGACTTCCTGGTACTAGGATTCATTTTATATGGGTGCTGGGAATCAAAGTCAGACGCTCATGGTTCTGAGTCAAGCNCTTTACTGACTGAGCTACCTCCCCAGCACTCCAAAGTAGCCTTTGAAAAATATATATAATGAGAAATTTAAGTCCAGTAAACCCTACTTCTGGGCTTCTGCTGAGACAGCTTCTACAAGCTGTTTTTGTTTGATTTTTTTTAAATCCTATTTATGAGTTGTATTCCCTTGCAAGTATAACCCTTCACACAAGAAAACTCTGAGTCAAGTCAAATGAAGACAAATGCTGACGATAGAGATTCTCAGTGAAATGTCAATCAAGTCACATGGATTGTTTTCAAATTTTGCAGTTTTTCTTCAGATATGCTTCTTGAGTCACTACACGCCTTTGGTTAATTTCTGGAGTTTTGAAAAAGTGGGTTGTACCATGTTCTCAATGGCTTTTGTGGGTGGTTAGCTTTTCTTGAATTCCTTACTCAACCATTCCTTCCATTCATTTTTATGCCACTTTATGGTTTTTGCCATTTTATGTTTTGAGGGGAGGGGCAGATTCCATTCCCCATGTTTGGAATATCCATGTCCTCTTTCTATTTTGGGTGGAAAATCCCCTCCTATGCAGCAAATGTCTCATCTTCCCTGTAACCCTCACTGCATTCCATTTGCTCTTCCTCTTGTGGATGGAATTTATCATGCCCAATATGGCTTTGTTCATACGTCTTACATCACCAATCATGTGGCTTTATGCTCAGTAATTTCAGGGCTTCACTCTGGTGATGAGAGCCTACCGCAGGAGACACTGTTCCCAGTGATCTTGAATATGGCCTCTAGAGCTATATAATGCACACTATTGGTCATACCTCAGCACCTTGTTCATATACACACAGTTATTTTTAAAAGAATGATGAATAGGGGCTGGAGAGATGTCTCAGCAGTTAAGACGGAGTTCTACACTTGCTGAGACCCAAGTTTGGTTCCCAGCACCCACATCTGGCATCTCATAACTGCTTCTAATTCCAGCTGCAGGGGATCCAATGCCTCTGGCCTCTGTGAGCATCGGCACTCATGGGAACATGCCTACACTCAGACCCCTACACATACACATAATTAAAAACAAGATAAAAGCTTTTAAAATTAATGAATAGACTATATTCTCGCTACCCTCATGTGTAATAGACCAACAGCAGGGCCCCTGGAGGAAAAAATACACAGTACAGAATCTGAAGAAGAAATGGAAATAACTGAGCTAAATAGAGACTTAAAACTGCTACAGATTAAAAGTAAAATTCTCATAATTTCCACAGCAATGGCAAACAATTAGCAAATTCATAAATTAATCTTCTGCTTATTGCTGGCTTTCAGCTTAATTCAAGCTTTAGGCCTTGATTGTACATGTTTCCACACGTCTTATTAAAAAAATCTTTAGGCTGCAGGCAACAGAATCTGCCTAGAGGCTGCTAAAATAAAAGGGAACTTTTATCAATAATCAAGGGTATTTTGTGGAAATCAAGTATCCAACTTGAATAGGGCTTCTCAAGAGACCGAAAGTCAGAACTAGAAAATGCACAGCCAAAGACACCCTTAGACCTCCATCTTAGATTCTCATCTCTCCCCTCTGCATACATGACCATTTACTTCAATCTTTTCCTTCTCTCACAAGCCCTGCCTTCCCTAGGTCAGGATGCACATGGTCACAACATCTCCGGTTTCAAATACTGTTTCTGCTCATGTATCTTACCCAAATCAAGTTTCAGTTCTGAGTCTTTCTTTGCAGTCCCCTGGAGAGGGAGTGTGGTGAGCAAGCTTGACTGGATAGCACAGCAGGGATGGCTGTGCTCAGGAGGAAGGTTACATGGGGCCTTGTTAGCCAGAGCAGCGGAGCTCACTCTGTGGCCACACGAGGCAGTAGGTGATAGGGCACTTAACAAGACTGCTTTAGTCTCCATAAGCTGCTATAACAGGATTTTATAGACTGTATGGATTAAACAGAAATTTATTTTCTCTCATTGCAGGCATTAAAAACCCAAAGTCAAGATGCCAAGTGTTGGTTTGCAGTGAGGATTTCTTTCCCAGCTTCTAGAAGACTTCCTTGTGTCCTCATGTACCTTTCCTCTGTGCACATTCAGAGAGACAGATTTCTCACATCTTCCTCTTATAAGAACACCAGTCCTATCGGATGGATCAGGACCTAATTTCTCATCCCATTCAACCTTAATTACGTTTTCGGGGTTTTTTTTGTTGTTGTTGTTGGTGGTGGTGGTGGTGCTGATGCTAGGGATCAAATCAGGACTTCAGTACATGCAAAGCAGGTAAACTACATCTTCACACACACACCCCTTAGTTATCACTTTAAATGCCTTATCTTCAAATACAGGCACTNTTGTGCATAAATTTGAAAGAGGGGGACACAATTACATTTATAACAGTGTGATACTTAGCTTTCATTGTCAGCTTGACACAATATAGCATCACCTAGGAAGAGTCTCCATAAGGAATTGTCTACATTGGGTTGGCCTGTGGGCACGTCTCTTTGTATGGGTAGGGGATTGACTTAATTTATGTGGGAAGACTCATGCTACTGTGGGCAGCATCATTCCCTAGTCAAGCAGCTCTGACCAATGTAAGAGTGAAGCACACNAGCTGAGCTCTGGGCATGCATGCATTCATTTTTCTCTGGTTTTGCCTGTGGTGTGGTAAGACTAGCTGCCTTGACTTTTCAGTTCTTGCTGCCTTCACTTCCCCATATGATAGACCAGAACCTGGAATTGTGAGCTGAAATAAACCCTTTCTCTCTTAAGTTGCTTTTTGTCAGGATACTTCATCACAGCAAGAAAAAATGAAATTAGAAAAAGCAGCATTTCAAAGTTTTCACTAGACTCTGTAAAAAGATGCCTGGGTTCAATTTCTGCATTTTTGTATTAATTACTTGTCACACTGCTGTGAAAAACTACTTGATAGAAGACTTCAAGGCAGAAGGCTTTGTTCTGGCTCACAGTTTGAGAGGGTAAAGTTCACGATGGTTGAGATAGCACGGAAAAGTTCATGGTGGCAGGAGTGTGTAGCTCTGACTCTAATCCTGATAGACCAGGTAACACAGAAAGAGTGGGGGTGAGAATTAGATAGGGGGGGATTAACTGTGACCAGAAATTGGACTGGTCTGCTTCTCAGTAACCCTCTTTCTCCTTTTAGGCCCCACCGTGTACCACAGATTCACAAAACAGTACCACCATCTAGGGAACAAAATGCAAATGCATGAGCCCATGAGGAATGTTCTACACACAAACCAGAATAGGTTTTAAACTTACTAATGGTCATTAGCTATGGTCAACAGACCTTTCATCACTGGGACAAAATACCTGCAAAGAAACTCAACACGTGTGTTCAGTTTTATTCTAGCTCATGGTTCTCCAAGGGTTTAGTCATAGTGGGGGGGGGGAACAGGGGGAGTGCCAAGGAAGCAAAGGGAGAGAGGAAGGGACCAAGGATGGTCCCTAGCTATGCCCTCTAGCTATGCCCTGCCTCTTAAAGTTTCTACCACCTCCCAGAATAACATCACCAGCTGAGGGCCAGCTGTTGAATCCATGAAACTAGAGATGTCATTTCATATCCAAACCATAACAGCACTGTCCTAAACTTGTTCAACTTATTAAAGAACAATTCAAGAATTAGTTTTTTTCTTTATGACACAGATTTACACACATACACAAGACATATATTGTCAGGAATAGTAAGTTTTCAATTATTCACACGAGTGAAGGTATTGAACACATCTTCCAATTACCTCGGCATCAAAAGAAAACAGTTTCAACTGTTGTCTGTGTTAGGGCCCAAGAGAAATATATTTNCCCAAAGCCTGGCGTTTAGACAAGCCAGCATTCCTTCAGGGACTTAAGAAGATAGTTCCTACTTGCTGAAAGGAGTCATTAGCCTATCTCTGACAAAAGGAAAACACGGCTCCTCCATTAACCTACACCTGTGGTACCTATCAGCATATCAAGGTTTGTGGTAACCTCTAGGCTCCCTCAGTGCTTACCCACAAGTCCTATCACAGAGTCATCCTGGCCCGCATACCCTGCCCCCTACCCAAAACTTCTCCAGTCTCTGAGCTACACTCACCCCTACTCC
>LZPO01066373.1:0-12115 GCA_001675575.1 Neotoma lepida | reverse complement strand
CATCCCATCTATGATCTTCTGGAGCATGTGAAGGGGCCAGTCCTACAGCCCCAAAGCTGCAGAATCTCTATGACACGGGACAACAACAGAGTATCCAAGAAGAGTCCCATTGAGGGCGCAGCATCAATAGTGTAGCAGAAACCAGAGGCCTCGAACCAGNCCAATGACTCTTTGCAATGAACACTTGCAAGTAGAGATAGATGGATCAAAGGGTTTACTGAGTGACTCATTGATTGTCATACTACAGCTTCCACAATGAGATATTTCTTTTGTGTCTGTTTTTTTAATTTTATTTTGTTCCATCTTTTGGGAAGGGAGGTGCAGGTTCAGAGGGCAGATGTGAAGGGTCAGGGAGATGAGTGGGACTGAGATGTACGATGTGAAATCCACGAAGAATCAATAAATAGTAAAAAAAAGAAATTCCTGTCCAAAACTCCATATAAAGCTATATTTTAGTAAAAATAGGTAAAAAGAAAAAAAAGAAATCATAGTAAGAAGGGGGAAGAACTTAGTGAATATAATAATGAATATAAATATATAGCCATTTGTTTGTTTAATCCTCCCAATTTCCCTTTCTTAAAAGTAACCTCCTCATCAAACTCTAATGTGATTTGAGTGAGGCAAGTAACATTGCTAGACACACCCCAAGTTGCACTCTTTCTACCTGAGGCTATCCAGTCAGAACCCACCACTGAGGAAGACTTAGTGAATGCAGGCTATAGGTAGACATATGATTCAGGCAAACCAATCAGAGCTCTGCTTAGAATATGTTCCTTGGAGTAGGACTTTAAAGATGGGTAGGCAAAGCAGACTGACAGTGAGAGGGAGAGTGAGCGAGGTTGTTCTCAAGAAACAATTTGATAACATTAACGCCTCAGATCCAGCTATACCAGAAACACAAGATGTGGTGGCACACACCTGCAATCCCAGCATTCAGGAAGCTGAGGGAAGACTCTAAGGTTGGCCAGGATTGCACAGTAAACTCAAGGTCAGTCAGCCTGTAGAGTACATAGCAGGATCCTGAAAAAAATAAAGGGGCAGGGGTTTATAGACCCAGGTTTTCCATTTAGATTAAGCTGACACATTTCCCATTTTGTCAAAGCTAATTTGTGTTGGGTTTGTGAAGTGGGGGATGGGAAAAACGGAGAGGAAGACTTAAATCGGAGAGAGAGTCGGGAGGTTATTAAAGAAGAAGGAGAAGGAAAGGGATAAATAACACTAAAGATGTTATTTATCATACTATTTTATATTTACCTAAAATACATGTAATAAGTAAAATTTATGGATATAGACATATGCATATTTACACATACATATATATGTACATAAAGTTATATCAATTGTACTGAGAGTGTTCCCCAAGAGAACCATAAAAACCTCAGTAACAGGCATGAGAAAACTCCTTTTGAATTGTTGGTCAGGGCAATTTGAGTGACTCACAAAACAAATAGGCTAAAGCAACTGCCCTTGGTTGCCTCCCAGAAGTTGATAGTAATTTCCATTGCTGGAGACACCACACACTTCAGACACAGGACTCAGGTGATTAAGATGGATCTGACATGAAAGCCTCTTCCCTGATGTCTAGCTTTCACAGTACCAGACAGTGCTATCAAGCTGCCAAGGGAGAGGAGCAATCAATAGTTCTACGCAGCTGGGACACCTAGGAACCACAATGACCAGCATGACAAGATATCCCTAGAGGTGCATTAGAGGCACTCATATCTCGGCAGTAACCAACAGCTGTCAATTTGGACTTAAGGTGCATTCAACAGGAAGAAATCATTCCTNGTACTGAGGACCTAGCCGACTCCCCTGGGCCAGTAAGGTCATGAATCTTAGACAAAAACCTGCTATTGCTTCTTTACTATGCCAGCATAGTTTTTAACTTCATTCTAAAACTTATCCTTATGCTCACAGGTAAGTGTAGCTCTCATCTCTCACTAAAGAAACTTCTCTTTGCAGCAAACAAAGACCAGGAAACCACAACTAGTTACAATGCAGAGATCAACTGATTGTGGGGTGTCTAGACCCAATGGATATGTGTGTGTGTGTATGTGTGTGTGTGTGTGTGATGTGTGTGTGTGTGTGAAACATGCATATATTATATATGTAACATAACTCCTTCATCTAAGGCTCAGGGGTCATAGAGGAAGAAGGGGCAGAAAGATTGTAAGAGCCAGAGGGCCAGGAAGTCTGTTGTGATATTGTGTCCCCTAGAAATGACGGGGACCATGACACCTCAACAATATGATTGTCTAAGTAAGATCTGAACAATGATGAAATCAATAGACACCCTAACATAGAAGGGGAAAATCTCACAGGGCCCCACCCTTAGGCAAAGTACTACAGGCAACTGATGACTGCTGAGAAAGGGAGTATAATTAGTATTTCCCAGGGATCAGATCAGTCCCCTAATTGGTTATCCAATACCAAGCTGTCTACCCTAAAATCATTTACATACAAGCAACATTAAACAGATTCAGCGTGTGTGCCCCCCTCCCCCCTCCCACACACATATAAAATCAAGGAGAATTTTACCTTCAGTTTGAGAGGGGAGGACAAGGGAGGGATTGGAGGAAGGGGCATAGTGGGGTTTGGAGGGAAGAAAAGTAATAGTCTCAGCTAACAGGTAGTAGAGAGATAGCTCAGTCAGTGCAGTGCTTGCCTTGCAACCATGACAACCTGAGTTAAGTCCCCAGAACCCATGTTAAAAAAAGAATCTGAGCATGGTGGCTCATGATTGTCATCCCAGCACCGGAGAGGCAGAGGTAAGCAGATGCCTGGAGCTTATTACTTGCCAGCCAGTGTAGCCTACTCGGCAAGTTTCAGGACCCTGAGAGAATATGTCTCCAACAAAAACCAAAATAAACAAACAAAAGACCAAGGTGGAATGAGGAATAACGTCTGAGATTGTCCTCTGGCCTTCAATGCACAATCGTGTGTGTGTGTGTGTGTGTGTGTGTGTGTGTGTGTGTGTGTGTGTAACACACACATAAATGAAGAATACAATCACACACATAAACAAACACATGAATGTACAAACATACACACAAAAATCTTAACTAATAATAAAGCATGGAATTAGTTTTGTTAGGAATGTCAGGTGTAAAAATTCATTAAGTAGTTGCAAGGGGGCAAACAANTGGAAGGATTAGATAAAATTCAGAGATCTATTTTGGAAATTCTTCCTTGAATGTGAGAGATAGATACCAGAATAGCTGCAAAGCTTTAAAACAGGCCAAGGATACAAAGACAGCAGCACTTTGTCACTTGCTTACAATAAAATAAAAGGAGCCACTAGCTATTAGTTAAGAAATCTAAATTGTTAAACTGAGGTCATTTGGAATTGGTGCTCCCAATAGAAATACAGAAACCCAAGTTACGTCTGAGTTATTATGAGCTGTTTGCAGTTTTCCCACATGGAGAATAGCTTTGATTCTGTTCCGCACTACCCCATCCACGTGTCAGTTGTTTGCACATGTGCTTTTCTGTTTCCCCTGTATTGCTCTGCACACAGAGGGTTGATCTCTGCAAAACATTGCCTGGGCCTCTCTGCCAATTGGTCTCTATTTAGCTTGGCCACCAAGAGTCATTGACAGGAGTGTGGGATGTAAGAGGTGGGAAGAAGCCTGGGTAAGCCCAAGAATACCCTCTCCTTTGGTCCTTGCCTTGGCTGGTAATTCTGCCAGTGGTGCGTCTCCTCAACACACTCAGGATTCTGGGTAAACCCTCCCCTTAGTGACTGCTGCTTCCTGTGAACAACCTGCTCTGAACCTTGGGAAAACCACCTTCTTTCTTGGCCCTCGAGTCCTACAAGTGTTGGAAACAGCTTGGGGTTACTAATCCTTCGCTTTAGCACTTGCTGTTTGCCTCTTCTGCTCTTTCAACTTGTGAACAGTTCTGCATGCTAAATCCTCTCTGTCAATAACCTGCTTTGGGTTCTGTTTCTTTCCTTTTTTCCATTTGTAGTCTGATTTTGCATTTCATTAAGTCTCCAATGCACATCATCAGATCTAGGAGGGCAGACAAAGGAATAAAAGGAGTGCCTTAATAATTTTTAACCTTCCAACTTAAAAATGAATTTAAATAAGATAGAAGTGTTATTTATTTACCAATAATAGATACAGACACACAGAATATAGCCCACAAAGAATACATAATGTGAAGGCATATATAAATAAAAAATATACAATGGTATAGAGGTCAAGGGCCAACAATGTTTGCAAGCTGCCAGCTAGGCCACCCTTTCCCTACCAAGGTGAAGGCTTCCAGAGTTTTGAAAGCAGTCATCCTCTGGCAGCCCAGCTTGGGCAACAGTACCATGTCCCAGAGTATAACCTAAACTTTGGCTTCCAGCATCTCTCCAGTAGCCACTTCTTTCAGGAGACCCTCATGGCCAATATTAAAGTTGATGACATGGATAAGGGGTACCTAGAGAAAAGTCTTTTAGTTACAGATCATGTGATCACACAGCCAATGACGTCAGAGCTGGAGAGCCCAAGTGGCCAACATTGGCTACTAGATGGTTTCCTGAGGACCTTAGTACAGACAGAAGCCCTGGACAGAGTCTGTGACATGGAGCTTGTGATCAGTTGGAAAATTCCATCCAAGACACTTAAAAATCACCTGTGTAGACNATCCTACCAGTGTCATCACAATGACAANTGAACTCACATTTATCACACTCAGTGGTTGCTTCTCTCCAGGGACTGTGTCTGACTCCNTCTCAGACATTCTGGTTTCTGTTGACTATGTGTTCTCTNATCTGTTCCCTCTCTTCATAGACTGTTAATAATCCTGCTAGTTCCTGCATTTATCCCTCTAACTTCCCCTGTGAACTGAGATCATGGGACTGGATTGAGTCTCTTCACACGCTGGAAATTGAACTGAGCATGGGGCTTACTTGAAACGGTTGACTCTGACTCCTCTGGGTCCACTCTATATATTTTATTGTGGCAAATAAAATTCCCATAAGTCTTTGATAATTCTCAAGAAATAAGGGCAATGCTCACCTGTGGAAATGTTGGACAGTCATATCTTGTATATAGAAGTAATAATCCGATTGTAAGACATCATTGGATTGATGAAATGGTTAGACTTCCTTAGTCAAGGCAACATGAATATTGAACTTGCTGCTAAATATTAAGGCTGACTGTGGTTTTCTCCTGTGAGGGATTCAAGCAGATGCTAAGTAGTCAGTAAAGGGAACAGAGACCGTGGACTTAAGGAATATGTTGCCCTAGATGTGCATTACAACTACACTTAACTATGATAGCTTTGCCATCATGGAAATCCAAAATCTGTTTCTTGTCTTTCTGTTTTAAAGAGGCAGTCTATAAAAGTGACCAAAAAGTCCCAAAATGAAGATACTAATATTTTGTCAATGATTATATATCAAGAAAGCATATATATCAAAAATAGAATAGTAAAAATTTAAATGGCTCAGAAAAGAGAAAGACTGAGGTAAGAGCAGGCATCAAGAGAAGACTTCACAGGAGAGCCAAGAGTGGGGCTGAAACATACAGAATGGAAAACCAGGAGGTGGAGAGCAGAATCCCAGACAGCAAGGTCCAGCGCAAAGCCATGGAGCAGGGACAAACACAGTGTGCTCCTGTCGAAGGAGAGGCATCAACAGATCGATGGCCTTAAGTAATTAAGGGAAGGAAAGGCTGAGGGCATAGCTCCATGGTAGAGCACTTGCCTAGCATATCCAATGCCCTAGATTCAAGCCCTAGCTTCGGGGCAGGGGGCAGGGGGGGGATGAAGGAACACACTAATTAACTAATTAAAACTTCAGAAAAGGACACACTGCAAAGGGTCACACTGCCATAGCAAGAAGAGCATGTGAAGTCTGCTGGATCCCAGAAACTCTGAAGGGAGGAACCACGTCCTTGGGAACATGACAATTACAGTCCCTTCTTTATAAGCTAATAAAACACCAGACCTGGCATCTGGAGGCTGGCATTTGTACCCCTTCCCTTAACGACTTTACAATTTTATAAATGTAAAATCTTTATGCTTTCAATGGTCTAACTGCAGAGGGTTTAATACTAAGTAAGATTCATCTAAAATGCAATGATTCTTGTTACTTTTCACTTTGCTAAGTAGTTTTAGATCATTTTCTATACACTAATCTCATGCTAAGCCTAAGATTATAAAGTCAATCTTATTTTTTCAATGTCCAATTTATGCCATAATAATATGACTCTGGGTTGCATAAGAGTAGTCAAAAAGCAAGGTATTTTTTCCCCCAACAATTAGTTCTAGAACATGCTGACTTGAGTGTGGCTGTGACATGAGAAAACCAAAGCACAGGAAATGAAGCAATACTTCTGACATAATGTATTAATTGCCTTGGAAAAGCAAAAGCACACATAAACTCAAAAAAGAGGCTGTCACTGATGTTTGATGTGATTTTTTTTTTGAGGATACAAATGAAAAGAAACATTAATCTAAAGGTTAGACATTATTTTAGAATTCTAGGTGGGTTGGTTTGACAGGTGGCTGATGAAATAAAATTCTACATCCCATTTTATATTAAAGCAAATTTGTTTTGTCATGAGTATTACAATTCACATCAGAGAAGCTAGTAATCACTCTCCTGTTGCCTCCTGCTTCATTGTGGGAAGAGCCTGCAGCAGCAGTGACTGAGCTCTTATCCAAGGCCAGGAACGAATTGCGGTTGGAGCAAACAAAAGACTTAATTATAGCCCTTGAGTGAAAGCAGGAATAGTACCGGTGGAACTGAAATCTTATCCAGGTCAAATTTTTAAAAAGAGGAAGGGAAGAGAATACAAGAAGCGAAGCTCGGAGGATCTTGAGTATTTGGAAAACAAAAGCCAAGCTTTTACCCATCTACAAAATGGTCATTGTAGAAAGTGAGTTAACATTTCAAGAGGCCTTGGAAAGGATTTCGAGCTGATGCTGAGTCTATCTTGTTAGCTTCGATGCTGACAATACAAAGTATTTCAGAAGATATAGTCTGCATAATTTTATGAAATAAAGATGCGACTTAAGCACATGTGTGTGATCTATGTGTGGCTTATGCTACAGGAAAGGGACACAGAATGGAAAAACACATAGAAATAAACCTTTTAGCAGAAGGCAGGGCAGAAGTCAGCAGAGTCACATAATCATGTCATTTGGTAAAATGAACAGGCTGGGAAATGAGAGCACATCAATCCAAAGAGCGTTTTTCAGCTCTGGGTACCAATGTGGCAAGGAAGCCAGCTTAATTGTTACACTTCTACGCCATGGTGATGCTGAGCAGACTCCTGACTGTAACGAGATTTTCAGCTAACCCTTAATTGTTAAGTCATTATAACAACTACTGATGTGTCATCCCTGCTATAATTGCTGTAGGCTCCTTTGCATTTACTGTTAGCATTAAAAGACTTAACATGAATGTAAAATGAGACTATCATTTGTCAACTGCATGTATACATTTGTTACAAAGCATTTTTAAGCGTGAGTGCACGCACACACATACACACAGCATGTTGGGGATGTGCACCATCTCTTAGTATTGGACTCATGAACAAGTCTCCATGCCTTCTTTTGCAGAAACCAACAGAACAACAAAGAAAATTCACGCAGCCAATCCCAGAGTAATTTCATTTAAAAGTCCTTGGGGAGAGAAGAAAGCAGCTATTCCCACATAGCCATTTTTGTTAAGGAAGAGGATTTCTTCACCTTGGCGCCAACCATCCCAAAGAGCATGATCCCCACTGTGACTTATACAGCCAAAGCTGCTTTCATGTCAACCTCAGGACTTGTGAACGGGTTGCAGAATTAGAGAGAGTGGAGTTCTTGGATACAGAGGAAGCCACTCCACTGTTCGCCTCTGCCCATCCCATCCTGCCATGTACACCAGGCTAGAAACGTGAAGAAATGAAGTCTGAGAATCACTCCTTCACATTCCTGTGATCTCTCGGATTATAACTGTGGCTTTTCTCTAAAAGGGTTTAAGTTGAATCTATGAACAGAATTTATAGAAATGTTTTGCTCACTGCTGATTAAAGGAGAGGTTTATGGCCCCTGACTATAGAGTTGCAGTTGTTGAAACTGCAAGTGAAAATATTGGTTGCAGGTAGCATTAGAGTAATTTATTACCATCAGAGTATTAAAAGGATGTGGCTATGAGGACCACACAGTTTCAGTCATCTTCTCTTCCCCATCTCTGGGGGAACAAAAATAAATCTTCAGTCTGATGACCAGGCCATTGGAGAACTGCACACCCTGAGGCTCATGACACCATTTGTGTGAAATAACTGTTATATTTTAGCTGGAGTGACCCACAGGCCATGTAGAGTTACATCAATCCCACACTGGTTGCCACCTTTGTGCTGATGTCCCAGTGTGGGTGTATGACTCATCCTCTTTGGAGGGAAGGTCTGAGAATCCTTTTAATATCAAAACTACCCAGGGGCTTGGCTGGCCTCCTCAGCCCTGGACCTGAGGCTATCATGCTTTCTAGCTGATGTTTCAATTCTGTCTAACACGAAAGCACAGTGGATTGATGGGTGTCTGACCGCAGACAGTACTACTAACTAGTCCATGTTATCGTCTCCTGAGGACAGTTTACAAAATATACATTGCACCATTAACAATCTAGGAAAAAATGGGTTAAATGAACAGCTTTAGAGACAAATTACGTTAAAGAAAAACATAAAGGTTTTTAGCGGCTACTTAGCATCTTTGAATTTTTTAATATCTGTGACAAACAATAATGTGAAGTGGCATCAGTCATTAAAATCGGAGATACGCAGACACAGAAAATGAAGCCACAGCACAGTTGTTATCTGAAAGCAAATGAACATGGGAATCAAGACAGATGCTTAAGATGAACATAAAATGTTCATAACACTGTTAAGAGAATTCTCTAAATTTTTTTTGGTCTGTTCCTACTATAGTAGATAAATGGCAGGGTATATTTTATGGAGAAATGAACTCCTAGGATACGTAGGGAATAAGAGAGCTGTCAAAGACTATGTAGCACGGTCACTTTGAATTTTCTAACCATATTACTGCAAGGTTGTTTTAGAGGTCATTTGACATGAAAGCATTTTTTTTTTCCTGAACTTCATAAGCTGCCAAGGGGAAAAAAAGAGTTTAAAGAATTCCACTAGCTACACTGGAATAGGTTTCAGTGTGTGTGGGGAGGGATAAGGAGGACTGTTAGTCGCTGGCTCTGGTTGACTGAATGCCCTATGATTTTGCTCCCTTCATGCTACAGGCCAGTTAGAATGCTTTGCTCTGCACATCCTCAGGAGCCAGTTAGAAGTCAACAGATTGTTTTCCAATGGCCTTGATAGATCTTTTTCCTGATCTGGAACTCTGTGATGGATGAGGTATAATTTCCAACACAGGAATTTTATGGCCAACTCAGGTGAGAAGAGAGAAACAGGTGCTGGGTGATACAGAAATANGCGGAGATCAAGCGACACTTGAAACGTCCTTTGAATTTTTTTTCTCCATCAAAAGCCAAGAAAGGGGCTTACTTCCTACAGAGGGGAGCTTAGAAGATGAAAATGCAAAATCGTGGATTTCAGACTAAAATTCTTCCTCCATTCTAGAAAAGGCTTGATTTTACAGCTTTTGGGAGCATCTTAAGAGAGAGATAGATCTTTGACAAAAGGCCCAGGAAGGATATGAAATGTTAGGACTGAACAGTGTGGCAAATTCTTTTGCTCTCTGTGAGCAACATGGAAAGAGCTATAAGATTCTATCTGTGAACTTAAAGAGTATCTGAAGATTTATGACTTAAGATGGATGTAAAATATAGGTCTAGCAATGTCTGCCTTTTGCAGCTACTGGAGGGTCTGATTTGCAAAATGCATCTGGTTGGAGGAAACACACTTTGTAATTTATCCTCTAGCATAATAGATTATCTACCTTTCTGTTCCATCCATTTCCTCCACTGCTAACGACATGCGTTATGCTTCACTCACTGACTTGTGTTTGGGGGCAGAAGCAGGTGTGTGGGATGGGGAGGTTAGAGGTGAGGAGGGCCTTTTAGGAAGTAATGCTGCCTTAGGGCATTATAAAATGGGCAACTAGAGAAGAGGCTACAGCTATTCCTGTTTGGTTTGCTCAGCCAAGTGCAGTAATACTTGATGCTTGGCCGTATCAGCACACATGCATAACCATATTGCGTTTCTCCTGGTTTTGATCTGATCTTATTTAATATTCCTTTATAACTTTTCCCTTAAAACACAGCACAGAGATGTTGAAAGAAAATCATATGGGTGCATAAATAATTCATATGTACCTGAAGGCATGAAAATCACACAAGTAGTAAAGATAGGCGAACAAGAAGTTAAATGTAAATGTTATTGAGGAGCAAAAATAAAACAGTGGAACTCTAACTGAAGGATTCTGAAAACTAATAAAAAAATGACACCGTTCTCTCAATGAAGATGTTTGTAACCTCACTCTTTGGCCCACGTCATGGCGATTGAACTAATTCATCAGCGGTTGTCTTGAATCTGAATAATGTGAGTGTCTGGGCAATTGCTGGTGTTAAGATACAGAACTACCAGCTCAATACAAAGAGATTTCCAACTCTATTTACACAGTACTCTTCTTTAGTATTCTGCACTATGCCTAGGCTTTTTTGCAGCATTCACCAATCCACCTGCAAAACTCAGACAGTGGAGACTTTAGCACTGAATCCAAGACTGTGACTGCGCCTTTGTAAAGAGAATGTGTGCAGTAAATATTTTGGAGGAGGAAAATTCAACCATATTAATCATCTTTGGTCTAGGGAATGTAGATTGAAGAAGATAGCCGCTGTAGTTTCACACTTTTATCTGATTCCTGTCGGGGTTAGACATTCATTGTGGTATTAAAACCTTGGTTAAGAGGAAGGGACAAAGGCAGGGGAGAGAATGATGGGGGTGACAGCTGTCACTTACCAGCTTGCAATTGCTCTCCAGTGTGCAGTGGCCACCACTGCTTTCAGTCCTCTCTTAACTCAGCCACGTATGAAAATATCCTCAGAGTAGCCTAGATTTGTAACTGGTATTCTAAGGCAAAATGTCCAAATATATGTAGGAAAGGGGCATTCTCCACCACCACCCCCCAAAGGCGGTAAAATATGGGAAATATGAAAACAGCCTTCTTCTTACATACACAGTAAAATCCTACTAAGATTACTTTAACTATTCTCCAAAGTAATATTCCAAGATCTTTCTGTTAGTTGGTATGCCTTCACTTCATTGGGAAGGTGGAGCAAAGTATTGGAACCTCATTGTTCCACTCTGACCCTGCCGAAGATGGAGGTTCAAGAGTGCATTTTGATTTTTTTTTTCTTTTTCTAGAGTAAATGGATTTCTGATCAGGTCACAGAAACTTGAAAGTATCATAATAATCTTCAAAAAAAAGTATAGTTATAAAACTACTGAGTCTTTTCTCAGTAGTTTGGAAGTGGGTTTTTTATCTTCATACAATTAGTGTAAACCAAAATTCCTCTCGATAAAGTTCATGTAAGAAGTACATATATTTATGTTTTATTTATTTTGTATGTATGTACACACATATGTTACAGCATGTTTGTAGAGGTCAGAGAACAACTTGCTGGATTCTGCTTTCTCCTTCTACCATGTGTGTCCTAGAGATGAACTCAGGTCATTGGGCTTGGTGGCAGACACCTTTACCCACTGAGCTGTCCTGCTGGCCCTATTTTTTTAAAGTAATATTTCATATATCCCAGAGTGTCCTTGAAGTCATTCTGTATCAGAGGAAGATCCTGAATTTCTGAGCCCCCTGCCTCTACCTATTAAGTGATAATTTTATAGGTATGTCCCACCAGGCCTGTCTTATGTAATGCTGGGCATCAGACCCAGGACTTTGTACATGCCAGGTAATTACTTTACCAGTGAAGACACTCCTTAGCCCAAGAGAAAATTCTTAACATAATTTTTCATAATTTTTATTAAAACATCACACATGAAGAAAAAAATTCTAACAAATTTCCTGACCCTGAAATAGTTTCTTCTTTGCTAATTACATACTAGACCAACCTCTGAGAATATAAAAAATATCTGCTCTTTCAGTCACATAACTAACATTCCTTTTACACTTGAAGATAGTTATATACATATAAAATCCTCAT
>LZPO01066372.1:248854-263637 GCA_001675575.1 Neotoma lepida | reverse complement strand
ACAGACCTGGTACACAGCATGTGCCAAGAGCCAACAGCCCCTGTTGGTATCGGAAAACATCTGGAGGTCTTTCTTCTCACCTCACCACCAGTGAGTCTCCCGGGCAATGTCGCCCAGGCACTCTTGATGGGATCCCAGATGGCCATCAAGTGGAGGAAGCAGCAAGGCACCTGCCTCCTGCTTCTGTTTGGGCAAAGAATGGTACAGTCAGCAGAGCCTCCTGCCCCTGCCTAGCCACCAGCCGCATCTGGTCCCCGACCTCCAACAGCGAATGGGATGCCACCTATTCAGGCCCTGCACCTGCACCAACTAAAAACAAAGGGCTCCCCTCCCCCTGGCCCATGTCTGGCCCTCCTCCCTCCCCTGCTGCTGTTCCCCAAGCTGGCTGGGTCACCCAGCCACCATGCAGCCTTCCCTCCCAGCTGCCTAGCTGCTTTTGTTCAGCATGTGAACTTCCCGGTCAGCCGAGCTCCTTGCAAGGGAAGTAATCAGGAATCTTGACAAGGCTTCAAACCACAAATGCCACTACAAATTAACCAGCACCACTACAAAATACTACTCCTGTCAACATTGGAAAGAGTGTGCGGCTATTCAGGGTAGCCTGAGAAGCTTTCAGCGCAGCATGCAGGTGTGGAAGGCAGGGTATAGCAGCAAGCCCTGGATCCAGAGCCCAGCCTCTCTGGGAGACCACTTGCCCTGCATAGGTACTGCACTTTTCCTTCAGAACTGCCTTCAGTCCCGGGACAACCTCTCAGCCCCCACACAGATGGCACCTCAAGACAGCAAGCTTTTGGGCATATGAAAACCAGCCTCTAGGCAACGGACAGCCAGAGGCTTTAGCACATCCCAGGTGTATTCCTGCATTCTGGGAAGGAAGGTGAGAGACTTCTGTTTCCCTACCTGTAGAGTGGAACCCTGGCAGAGCCTTCATCCCAGGCTGGTCAGCACCACTGGCATGTTCCGGGTACCCCTAGCCCCTCAAAGGGGCTCTAGAGTGCAGTGCCCCACACCCCCTACCTCCCTTCTCGAGGATGAGTTCCTTCCTATCGTATTGTGTGGGTGAACTCTCAGTAAGCAGATGGCTGCTCCATCCTCAGCCATGAGGTCAGAGTCCCTCCTGTTCAGTATTTTTGCAAGAATATCCACCAGACAAGAGCTTGTTGCCTCTGCAAATGCTTTGGGACCAAGGATCTCCGGCTTCGTTCTCATGCCCTGCTGAGCCACTCAGACCTAGAACAGATCACCAGGGCCTGGTATGCTCTAGCTGGCCCCGGCTGAAACTGTGAAGCAGAGATATGCATTTGATCCTCCCCAGCAAGCAGGATCAGCTCAGTTGTGGCTGGGCAAAGAGAACTGGAAATAATGACAGGAGTCGGGGGACAGAAGAGAGCCATGCCTCAGAGAAGCTGGTTGGGCATTTCAAAGGAAACACTCCATAAATATATCACTTCAATACACTCCCTTTTGGAGGCATATCAAAAGAAGCCCTCTTTTATTTCCATACCTTGCATAATAGCAGATTTCCAGTCCCAAAGAGTAGCAGAGCCTTGCTCCTGGCCTAGAGGCCCTTTGTAAAGCCATAGAAAGCTTGGTCTTCCCCTCCCGACAGGGCCCGCTTCACACACAGGTCAGAGTATTGATGTGAATACTAGCCAGGAAAATTAACCAGGTGAACTCTTCCCTCGTTAAACAGCGATAGAGTGTAATTGTGAATTCTTTCACACCTACTCTGTTCCTAGCACATTCCCAGGACAAACTGAGAAACCCAGGTCCCATCTAGCTTGCCCTCAGCCCCTTCTTTGGAGCCAGATGAGGTCTGGTGGGGAAGGAACAATGAAGATTACAAATTGCCCCGAAATGATTGAGGTCACCTTTGGGACCAGCTTAGGAGACCAGTTCTCAAAGGCAACTTCCCCATTGGTCATGTTTACCTTTTCTGGCTCCAGAGGATCAGAGCTTCCTCCCTAACTGTCCTTCCAGGAAGATTACTTCTTCTCCCTCTCACTTGCACACCCAAGCTTGACATACACAGCCCTTGAGTTTCATCAAGCATTTGTCCTCTTGGACCTTGGTGACTACCCCACCTCCTAACTAACATTTCATCTCATTTTGTGGCCCTATTTTCTCCACAGTAAAATGTGACTTTCACCTCATGAGAATATTGAAGACTTAGTCCTAGGATGGTCATCCAGTAAGGATGGAGAGATTTCATATTCATTCCTAAACAGTCCCCTGTCCCAATGTAGACACCATAGAACCACCACTGCCATCCCCAGCAGCTAGTAATTGTCTTGAGATGGTGACCCTCTTCTGCAGGCCTGTCTTCTGTTCTGTGTGTCGCTGGGCAAGGCGTCTACTCCCCTTACCTGTGTGACCCAAGGCAGGAGCCCTCACTCCTTGTAGAAGGCTCTCTGAGGTAGCAAATGTGCCAGGTGGACAGGCAATGCCCATGACACATACAGACTGCTCCCCAGTCCTCCAGGATGCCCCTCCCTTCTCAGGTACACTAAGCTATCTGCCCCCCAAGTCAGTGCCAGTGGATGAACATTTTCCACACCACAGCCATATGCAGGATGCCCGCTCATCTGTTATGCCCAGGTAATTAAGTTGATATTCCAACGCCACTTCCCCCCTGACCTTTTAGAAACAATGTGTTTTGCTGCATCAACAAATTAACTGCAAATCAGATGCTGTCCTTGTAAATACGGGTTTCACAAACAGTGAACATACTTACCTGGCCCCACACAGCTGACAGAGAAATACCCAGGGCCAGGCCAAGACTGACAAAGGCCGTGGAGTCCTGCTGTACTCTGGGACCTCTGTGCCAATCACGCTCTCAGGCCTTCCCCTGCTTGTGTTCACATCTTCCAGTGGTCCCAGGGCTGGAAGTTGGGCAGACCTTCATGCCTAAAGAGGAGCATCTTGTCATCTTTCTGGCTTCCTGTCCATTTTAAGCTCCAAGAACACTATGGTTTCCTATGTTTCTGACTGCATCCCTCCCACTAGATTGGAAGAAAAACCACCCTTCTTAGCCCAGCTTTCAAGGCCCTCTTGTCTCTGACTCCACCAGCACCTCCAAGTCTAAGCTGCCCCATCTACATATTCAGCCTCACTCGACTCCTCCTGGAGCACCGTGGCTCCCCTGTACCATGCACCTGAACTCTCTACCACCCACATCTGGTAGAAGAATGCCCCCTCTGCCCCTGCACTGACTGTGGCATCCCTGTGTTCCCCCTGCCTTGTGACTGACCACTCTACTCTAGTCCCATTCACCCATGGATCCCTACTTCTGGTACAGTATAAACTCCACTCTCTGATGAATCACCTGCCTTTCTTGGAAACAAAAAGATATTGGTCACTTTCTTGTCCATATGTTCTCTTAAGGCACACATCCCTAACACAGATGGGACAAGGGGGTTCCAGATGACTTGGGTAACTCCTTTGGACAAGAATAAATCAGTGGACTGAGAGTACCTGCCTTAGTTCTTGTGCTGTGTGACCTCATACCAATTATGTAACCTCTCTGGACTTCTGTTTCCTGTCTCTATATGGAAATAAACCTCTAACTTGCTTTATGAGGAACTAGGGAGCGCAAAAGGTAAAAACAAGGTAGAAATTCTTTGAAAGGAAAACATATAAATAAAAGAGATTATGTCTAAAGTCCAATATCCTTCAGCAGAACCTGATTGAAGCATACACCTTGGAAAGCTTAGGTCCTTGTGTCCCTAGTATTTTTTCTGAAAGAACTAAGATTATGACATGAATATGCAATTGGGTAGCCTTGTCTCAGACTCAGGACCTCACCCTGAGTCTCCCATGGTTCTAATTATGCTCTAGGAGTGTCCACAACTGTATTCTGACAAAGGAGTTGTTTGCAGCTCCAGGAGGGTCATCTGAGACCTAACACATACCCATGCTAGTTCTGAACTTGCCCAGAAGCAGAAGAGCTGTGAAGATGAGAGTCCACCTCCTCCCAACCCAAACGCTATTTCTTGTGGTCTTAACCCACAAAGACATTTTTTTCCCTGATGGAAGTCAGACCTCACTAGAGTATACACTGCTGACGAGAATGTACTGTCTTGTTCTTCCATGAGGCTCCAGACCTTAGCCCTCCATAGCTGTTCCATCAGCATCCAGGGGAAGGGCCCTTCCTTCCCATGTGCAGCCTTCAGGAAGGCAGGTGTGCTGCGCTGACCTTCAGGACCTTCAGCCCCCACCCTTCCTGCCACTCAGGAAGTGCCAAGTGCACCATTAATAAAACTCATAGCCAGTGACCCCCAAAGGCTGTGTAACTGCCATGTCCATCATCAGAGTTCTAAGGTTCACATATGATGTGATTGCTATGCCCTGCCTAACCCTGCTCTGCTCCATGTTACTACCTTTCTCGCCTACCATTGTGGACCATGAGAATGTGATCTTTAAGTTCAGAGGCCTAAGCCCATCCTGCTTCAGCATCATGTTCCATACCAGTGGGGGCACTTAGTGGATCTCTGCTTCTCACTTCTGTTCCTTGTAAACAGGCCCTGCTGTGGCTCTGCATCCTAAGCTGCTTACAGAGGACCACAGTCAGTGGAGCAGTGGGGGTCAGGGAGCCCCCAGTTCATGGTAATGACTGTCATTAATCCTGCCCAGCTCTGTAGGCTCTTTGAGCTGCAGCTCATGCCATGTTCCCTCAATCCAAGGTTTCTCTTCCCACTGAGGCCGGCCTCTGGAAAGCAGTGTGTTTTCCTGCATTTGTCTCTGCCTGGTGGTTTTCATCCCCTCTTTCCACCTGAACTACAGGCTATTCTCACCCCCCTCACGTGCCCATCTTTGTCCCCAGGGCATCTGTCCTGGTTTATTTGAGCAACTGCAGCCACCATAGCCCAACATCCTTGCCACTTCCTCCTCCAGGAGTAGAAGCTTCCTCCTGCCCTGTCTTGACAGTGCTCATAGATGAGGACACTGAAGCCCAAGGTTCACCAAAGTCACCAAGCTAGCCTGGATGGAGCCTGGCCTCTGTGGGAGGATCAGGAGAGCACCCACAATCGAATGTTCTAGCATTCAAAGCCAAAGAAATACTGCTCAGCACTGTAATCAATCCCGTCACTCTTCCAGGTGCCTGCTTGCTTCTACACAGGTCCCCAAGGCCCCACACACTCCTGGCAGAGTGCCCTGATAATTGGTGCTGCCACCCCCTTCCTTCTCCCTTCGTCCCACGGGACTTTAATGCACACCTCTGAGAGCATTCCATTTTCCTCCTAGCAGCCACCCTGGAAAGGTGGCCCTGGCCAGTGTTCCAACAGCTGTGTGCTTTAGATTAGTGTGTACAACTGCCTCTCATGTGCAACTCCCCTGGAGCTCTGTCCTGGATGATAGCCTACAGGGAAACCTTTGGATGTCAGAGGGGGCAGCAGGGGTCCTGTTCTTGGTTGCTTAGCTTGGGCTTTGTTTTTAGCTGTCTAGCCATGTCAGGACATCTGTACTCACATGATCCCTTCTTGGCTTCAGTCCTGCCAGCTTCTGGGCTAGATGTGGCCACCAAACTGCTGCCTTGCCCCTTTATAAGTTCAGTTATAAAAGAACCAACACAGGTTCATGACATTCAGCAAAAAAAGGTATTTACAGGAACCTGCAGGACTAACACCCTTGTCACTGGAGGGGGAGCCCAGTCCTCTGCATTGCAGAAAATCAGGTGCGGAGGCTTTAGAGACAGGAGGAGGACCAGACAAGGTCATGCTCATCCTCAACTATAGAGCAAATTTAAGACCAGCCTGGGCTACATGTGGTAAGAACTTAAAGCCAATAGCACTGAGTACCCCTGAAGTGCCCAGTCTTATAACAGAGAGGAATGCGCTGGTGGTGAAGGCTTGTGTGTTGGATGTAGGGAGCAAATGCAATACTGCAGGCTGCACTTCTCAGGATATCTGAGAGTGTTGCAAGGATGGGAGGTCTATTCTAAAGAATTTAGGATACAATTTTGTTAAAGACGCTCATAGTTTGAGTTTGTTTGGTAGTGTTGAGTGTGTACAAGACGTAGCAGCTCTGGCTGTGCTGACAAACATGGTGAGTCTCCAGAAGGAGCTGGACATCCCACAGCATTTCCCAGACTCCTGTGGCTGGAGAACCCAGCTCCCCTATGGGCAGTGCATCTCCCAGGGACAGTTTGAGAGATACCCCCTTTCCACTGAGATGACATAAGCTGGCAAGTGGCATGATTGGCCATGCTTTTTACTTTTTATTTCTTTAGGTACAGAAGATGAGTTGGGAGATGGAAAGGCTGGAAGTGGGGAAACCTGCTAATGGTGGCAGCTGCTGGTACCCACAAGATCTCACTAAACCCTGTAGGGTAGAGATGCTCTTGCCCATGGTGCTTATATGGGGACAGAGAAACTTGGAACTGCTATATAACTGAGGCACTGAGTAACCTGAAGAGAAAGTGGGCAGCTGGGGTTCTATCCCAGAGGCCACCTGCTGAGCACTCTGCCACCAACAGGGATGGAAATAATGTAGGCCAAAGATGACATGCAGGGAGGACAGTAGGACAAGACAAGATGGTTACGAAGCAGTAGAACTCTAGGCATGAAAGAAGCAGGGGAGGTGGCAGGGTTGGGACAGGACACCTGGCCTGAGGGGGCCCATGCACCCTCCCCATCCTCTTCTTCCTTAGGGGTGACCTAGGAACTCTGTCCCCTTCTGCCCTACATATTCCCTGTAAGCCATGAAAAAGAAGAAACATGGCAGCCATGCCCATCTCTCTAGGCAACATCAATTTCCAACTAGCAGCCAGCTGCCCAACTATCAGGCAGCTTAGCCGTCATTCCCACTAATGATAGAGGATCTGGAAAGCCACAATTCATTTCCACTCATACCTGCTCTCTGAGTGCTGCCTCCACCAAGACCTTCAGGCCCTTAGGTTCCAGGGATGTCTGTGACACAAGCTCTGCCTTCTAGGGGTCCAGTTCAGAGGCCACGCCAAGTGAGGCCCAAGTCAGCACTTGCTGAGGAAAAAATGTAATGTGAGCCACACATTTGAATCACATGGAGAATTCTGAGTAAGGCATGTAAAGAAGAAAAGGAACAAGTGGGGTTGATTTTAATAGCTGAAATCAGCATAAAAATTAGTAATGAGATGTTTTACATTCTCGTCTAAGTCACTGAAATCTAGTGTGTATTCACACTTTAAGCACATCTTAATTTGGACCCAACACATGGACATTGGCTTCTGTGCTAGCCATTGCTGGCATAGCCATTATCAAATGTTGGTGTATCTTTGTGAACTAAGTGACTGAATGGGTGAGAGCCAACTAGAAGCCTGCAGGGCTTTCTGGGAGTCTGCAGTCTTGAACTTGTACAGATCTTTTCTGGCCCTTGCTCTACCTGCACCTTTTCCTACTCGTGTTCAGGATATGTCGTCAGGCTGTTGAGAGGACAAAGTCTGGCTTTAGAGATACAGTTTCATGAGGAAAGCTGAAAAGTTGGCCCTCTATTGATCCACATAACTGCAAAAGCCAAGCATGTTCTTCAAATTGCATTTGTTCACTAGACATTTACTGAGCAGGCTCCTCCGTCCCCAAGTCCCATCAACCTTCTGCAGGCACAGCAATGGGTCCCTTCAAGGAATAGACTATTTCAAATGAGAGCATGAGGGTAATGGGCCAGATACTCCACCATAAGCCAGTCAAACGTCAGCAGAGGCCCTGGGCACTTACAGTCCTGGAGACAGCATTTGACCTGTGCAGAGCCTTAACGGACAAGACCACATTTGCCAGGACAATCAGAATTGGGGAGGTCACTCTTCTTCAAGAGACAGATAGGAAGTGAGGCATAAGAGCCCAGTACCACTTGGGGGTTGTCCCAGGTTGGGCATGAGTAAACTTTGGGAAAGATATACATGGTGCTACTAGCAAAGTGTAGCTTAGGACATACCAGCTTAGGACAGGAGCAGCCATTGCTGGTTTTAAAAGTGGGTGTGATGTGGTGTGGTGTCATACTGCAGTTTACAAAGTTCCCCTTGACCTGAGTAGAAAATGAAGAGCAGAGCAAGGGATCCTGCTAAGAGACAACTGTGACAGTCCAGGCCAGAGGGGAGGCCAGAACTACAAGGCCAGCAGAGGGAGGCCTGAGACAGTGTGGGTCAGGAGTAGAAAAGTACCTGGTTGGCTCCAGGCTGTAACATGGGTACCTCGAGGCTTTGTCCCAGGCCATGTGTAGAGCTGCATGGAGCCATCTCAATGTGAACTGATGTTTTAAGTTTCCACTTTAATGCAGCTACAAAGACTCCATCCCACTCGGCCGCCGCCTCCCAAGATCCAACGTTCAAGGCCCGTGAGTAGCCAGTGGTGTGCCTTCCCCATCTAACACTGCCTGTCCCTTTCCCCTGGCCTCACTAAACCTAGAGAGTGTAGACTCTCCTGCCTGGCACAAGGAAACTGGGAAATGGGTTTTCAGCTCCCCCGCTGTGTGGCATGAGCCGGAACTTGCATTTTTCTGGGCTTCTCTCTCCTTTTTCTGAATCAGCTCAGTGACTTGCCAGCCGTAGCCATGGGTAGCCAAGCTGCTGTGTGTAGCTTCACATCATTTAAGCGAATCTCCCAGGGAGAGCTGTATTTCTAGCCACTGAGTTCTAATGGCTCACTGCAAATGCCTCTTCCTCACAGAGGAAGCCACAATCTGACAGCAGGGGTCTTATTCCCCCCAGATCTTGGTTGGGAAACATTTGCTTCCCAAGGGCTGAAAACATAGTGCCCAGATAGATGGAGACAGGTACTTTCCCCTGCTAGGCTTCACAAAGAGAGATACCTGCCCACAAAAAGTACTAAGGAAGGGTTGGAAAACAACAATGTACCGTCCTACCCAGCCAACCACTGTGAACAGAGTAGGACATGGAGAAAGGCCCACGTTTTAAAGAGAAATGCCAAGGGCTGGAGATGTGGTCCAGTGACAGAGCCTTGGTTTGACTTGCAGCATCAGTGCTGAGCATCCATGTGCTTCTTTTCCCGTGGACACAGACCTTAACCTTTCTGGGATGTAACTTTCTTAGTGTGAGAAACCTACTAGGATGGTTTGATGGGACCTACTTCCCAAGGGAAAAGTTTCCAGTCTATTGTCCAAGGCAACCGTGCCCAAGCATAGGGGTCAGCTATAGTCAGAGCTCCTGAAAAGCTAGTGTGCTGGCCTTTCCTGGTGTGTCCCTCCAGATCCATCTCATGAAGGCACAAAGACCATCCTTTGCAGGGACAAGGCTAAACCAGATGTCTGTCTGAATCCATGGTGTATACACCCAGCATCCATTGGGTAGCTGCTGTCTTGGGTGGATGTCAGATGTCCTATGCTTCTGTTTCTTCCTTCCCCCTGAGTGCAGAAGTTAGAGGTTTGAGGTAGAGAAGAGGGATGTTAAGTTGGGAATCTACCATTCCGGCCATGTGAAGTGATGGACCCTTTCTGTGCCCCTATGAAAATGTGATTCACCCAAATCCCAGTTGGCACAGCTGCCAGGGGGCTGGAATTTTCTACTCCCTGCCATCAGAAGGAAGGAACAACCATCAAAATGACATGCTCTGGAGGACCGGAAGTATATCCAGGTCAAACCTTGTATAGTACAGCACATGTTTCAGTACAAACCTTAGCAATATGGATTTGGGGTTGTCAGAACTGGACTGGAAAGCTGAGGATGTATGAGTGTGGGCAAGGACTAAAGCTCTCTGACCTGCCCTCCTCTTTTATACCAGGCCCTCATTCATAGTGGTCTTCTGTAAAAATGAACACGGATGATCTTTGGAGGCCATCCAGCACAGAACCAGGCACACCATAGCTGTTTTTACTCTTTCTAACAGGTTTTTTTCACCTTACCACTTCTAAATAGTGACCCATTTTATTAAAAGCCATTGTTTGCGTAGGATTTTAAGGCCACTAAACCATTTTGGGGACCTCATCTCAAGTGAGCAGCACAGTACTCTAAGCATTGTGGTCACTCACTTTAGAAAAGATGTTTGGTAGCCTAACCCTCACCAAAGATCACCAAATTGTAGAACTCACCAGTCCTTCTGGTGTCCCCAGTTCCCTGGGCCCTCTGTCTCTATGGAAATGAGATGAGCTCAGCACACAATACTGGGGCAGAGACTTCAGATGGGGGTGGGGGGTGAGGGGAACCTGAGCACTGGCCAGATGGATTTCCTCTGAGGTCTCTGGGGCAGCATTATGTCATGGCAGGGATAAGAGGTAGGAACTANAAGTACCTTTGATTGTGCATAGGAGTGAGCTAGGCACTCCATATTGATTCATCTGTCCTTGCTCCAGCCCACGGAAGGCAGATGTCATTTCCCTAGTTTGTAGCCAAGACCACAGAGATAGTAAGAGACCATGCTCTCCTTTGAGACCAGACCTCCTTCTCTAGTTCCCAACAGACAGCTTTTTGCAGCCATAGGTGGGGAGTTGGGGAGTGGCCTTAGAGACCTGGGCTCCTGAACAGCCAGGGGAATCAAAGAGGTTCAAGGCATGCTAGCTCTCTGAGGAAAACTCAAGTACTGGAGACAGCTCTAGTGGACCCTGGTCTTACCAGTGTGGGGACTTGGGTAGATTGTGGGGGGTCCAGGCATCTGAGAACTTGAGCAAGCAAATGTTGCCCCAAAAGAAGACTGGGTAACAGCTGCCTCTGCCAGAGCAAGAGGTGACTGACTGGCCATGTTCTTGGGGTTCACCCTCCTCTGCAAACAGAGCCACTGAGAGACAGTTTAGGAGGCTAGAGTTGTTGTCTGGAGCCCAGAGTCCCCAGGCCACGGAGACTATTATTCAGTGTGGATGCATTCATACCAGCATGTCCAGTGGATACCAGTCCATACTGAGTGGGAAGGAACTAGGGAGACCTGAGCCATAGAACTCCTAAGGGCCACAGGAAAAACAGCCTGACAGGGTTCCATGTCAGGATTTGCCAGGTCACCTGGCTGTGGACATCTGGCTAAGCACGCAACTGCTGGCCAGTGTGGTGAGGCCATGTGGTAGTAGGCGCTCAGCCTTGACAACAGGGATCCTATAGCTCAGTGGCTGAGGCTGGAGCTCAGCTGTGACCAGAGGATCTGAGGTGTCTTCTATAATAAGGGGAAGGAAAGAGCAAAAGAAAATCATGCTGGTGTCTCATAGATGAAGGACAGTGGCTGGAGCCACCAGGGAGAGGAAGGCTGCTGGGGACCCACATGTGAAGCACTTTATAAGCTCTTTCTTTATTATTTCTTTCTCACCATTAAAATCAAATGTACTTGGTGCTTTTGTATTCAATACACACTTAACCCTGCCGACTTAGATTTCTCAGGTTTTGAATCCGGTGGGGAATTGGCTGGCTTCCCAACTTTCCCCTCCAGTCCCCTGAACAGAGCTGGAAAGCCCTGTTTAGCATTCTCTCCCCTGGCACTGTTGAGATCCTAGCAATGGTGAGCCAGCCCCTGTTGTGTATGAGAGTGCTTTTCCCTCCACCCAGCCATTGCCCTTCCTAAGCACCCCAAAAGAGGGATGGTACTGTTGAAATACACTGGGGTTATCTGCATTGTCTTTTGATTCAGGCTTGATTAAACCAATTGCCTGTGTGTGTCTAGGCCTGGTTGTGCATGGTGTGTGTGTGTGTGTGTGTGTGTGTGTGTGTGTGTGTGAGATCACCTCTTGTGCATGCCTTTGTGGATGTCTGTTTGTGAGACTATACACACTCTAGTCTCCTGGCCCTGGTACATTTGAGTGTTTGTCTGTAACGATAATCCTACACCAGTGAGGTATGTGTGACTCTGGGTGGGTCTGTAACCACAGGGGTGACTATCTCTGGTCCGTTGTGTCTTTCCCACCCTCCCTCACCCCTCCCTCCTCTCCCTCCTCTGTCTGTTTTATCATCCCTAATGAAGCAGTCTCCTCCATCGATCCTGCTGATTGCCAACCCATTCCTTTTGTTTGTTGGCGCTGAGCCATTCAGCAGCACTCTGACAGCTCAGCTCGTCTAATTAGCTCTGTTGTTCTTTTTCCCCATGTTTCACCACGTTGCAAGTTCAGTTGAAGTTGCCACAAACTTAATCCCCCCATTTCAGTAGCAAGTTCACATTCTTAACCTGTCTTCATTGTAGCAAGGAGCAGCCCTGTGCAGGACAAGCCGACAGGCCATAATGTCTGACCTTTCTGAGTACAATCCCCAGGTCCCTGGCAAAGGCAGAGGACCTCTTCCACCCAGCTGCACTCTCCTCCTTTGCAGGCATAGTTTCAGGGATCTAAGGGGCCTTGCTGGGAAAACCAGCTCCATATGAGAATGGAGGCAGATACAGCCATCCATTTATTCAGCAAATGTTGACCAAATGTCTGTTGGGTGGCAGGCACTGTTTTAACAGCAATGACAACCACAACAGTGTTTACCCCTGTTAGATTCCAGACAGTAATGTTGGCCTGCCTACAAATCTTGCTGAGGCTCCATTATGTACCAGGCACGTCACAGGAGGCCTGAAAGGATGACGACTATCTGCAGTCTATCTTCGTGCCCACACCTCCCTCCCTTCCTTTTGCTATTGGTAATAGGGGGCATCTAGATCACAAAGAAGCAGACATGCATTTCTGGAGCCCCTGCTCTGTGCCATGTCCACACCAGCTGNTCCCCACACCCTGTGGTTGAGTCTTAACAATAGCCCCGTGGAAGAAGATGGCATGTTTTGTGGAATGTTCTTGGCCTTTACCACATCTCTGATTTGCCAAATGAGGCTGAGCTCAGACTGGCCACTCCACAGGAAAATCTTTGGTTCAGTCAGACGTGTGCAAACCTGAGGGCTCCTTGAGACTCTGTCAAGACTGGTCTTGTATACAGCCAACTTCTGTAATCTTGTTCCTCACCATTGTGCTGTCACCCACCAGTTGCGGGGGGGACCGGGAAAGGGCAGTAGGTAATGGAGTGTGTGCGCTCTCCTTCCCATCTGTCAGCAGAGCTCAGCTGGTGTGTCATTGCAGTTGCAGAGAATGCAAGTCCCCTGTGCCTGCTACAATGTTGGCTTGTCTTCATGAGCAACAAGAGCCACAGAGGGACATTTTCAGCTCTCTCCCCACAGCTCTTTGACATTGGGAGTGGTCAGAGTACCACATATAAAGCCACATAATGATAATTGGACCAAATGAGACTCATTCTAAGAAATTCGTGGCCTAACATCCATCACAGGCTCTAATGGGTCAAGGAAGGAGCCATGTCTCCTCTGAAGTGGCAGCTCAGAATGACCCATCTACAGTGTCTGCTGCCTTCATGCACCACTGATACCCCTGAGCTGTGCTTTGTGCAGCATCCACTTGAGCCCTGCTGGAAGACAGACATGGGGTACCCTGGGAAGCAGGTTGGCTTAGTTGGGTGCTCTCTGAAGCTGTCACTTGCTNACCCCTTCCCTTTAGAGAAGCAAATAAGTTTCTTATAATTTGGCTGCAAAAGAGTACATTGAGGATGTTCACCCCCAAAACAGGCCTGGGCGGAGCCTCTTTGTTCCACACACTGACAAGGGCTTTGTCAGTCCACCTCCCTGTAGTTCACACCTCACTCAGCCCTCTGAGAGGCCAGAGGTCTGTGGATGAGAGCCTTTCCGGTTAAATTCCAGATAACAGATCTATATGCTGTATGTTAAATGGTGGTGGTTCAGTGATAAGCAGGGCTCTGAAAGCCCAGACCCATAGAACCTCTAACCAAGCCTTCTGGGGCTGACTTGATGTTCACAATGGACTTGTGGGGCCTTTCCAAATCACTCCTTCTTGGGGATTTCCCCATGCTCATCCTTAGGTACGACCTCCTCGTCCACATGTTGTCAAGAGACCAAAGAGCAACATCACTGTGGAAGGCCGGAGGACGTCTGTCGCAAGCCCTGAGCAGTGAGTACTATTGCCACCTTCCTTCTGTCCCCAAGAACCAAATGAGCCAGAGCTTTGTGGTGACCAGGCATGCAGCTCCAGCCTCCCTCTTGGAGGCTCTTGGAAACCCTGACCAGGTATTTCACAAGGAGAACAAACAGGGGACAGGGCTTGGTCCTTGGTATCAGAGTCTGAGCCTCTGTTGTCACATTATCAAGAGGCCCCCACAATGGAGAAGCTGGGCTATGGTTTGATTGGTGAGGCCCACAGGGCACTCAGTCACACTCCAAAGGTCCAAGCCTCTCATACTGAAGGTGTAGAATCCACAGGTTAGAATAGGCTACCTTGCCAAAGAGGTTGCTTACTTAGCAAGGCCACCATCATTGTAGTCCTAGTGGTGTTCGAAGTCTCCAACGCTTGAGTTTATACACAAGACATCCTTACTTGGTCTCTCCTGGGCCACAGGACTTTGCTTCAATGTCCCCTGTGACCTGCAGCTCCTCACAGCAACCCAGGACCCAGCCTAGCACCAGCCTTGGTCACATCTTGTGGCTGTTGGGTAGATGGGGTGACTGAACCTGCAGGATCAAAAGCTGGAGACAGCCCCAACTCTGGAGCCAACAGGAGAAGGCAATGCTACTCCTCTTGTCCCAGTGTCCATAGTCCTTGGGCTCTGCCCAGACAACTGGGCGGCTCTTCAACAGCTTCCTGGGGTATCTTTAGAATGTTCAGAAATCCATCGTGGCCTAGGGTTGTTTGAGGGCTGAGGAAAACAACAACAACAACAAAAAGGAAAAAAACTGTCCTTTGTGTGCCCCTCTTTACGGAGAACTGCTGCCAAAATAGAGAAAGGATTCCAAAATGTCAGGTGTGCTTCAATTCTCCCACAATCCTCTGCTTTATTTTAGAACCAGCCTGAATGGTCTTTACCCAGAGAACACAAGAGTGGAGGGGGGAGGAAG
>LZPO01066372.1:226021-241731 GCA_001675575.1 Neotoma lepida | reverse complement strand
AAAGAAAGAAAGAAAGAAAGAAAGAAAGAAAGAAAGAAAGAAAGAAAGAAAGAAAGAAAGAAGGGCTGGCTACACAGGTTGAAGAATAACTTAGTGGGCACAGTAGTGGAGACTGGAAAAGAAACGGCACAGCAAGCCTAAGAGGGAGACTGGCCACCTTCCTGCTCCTGATGATAGCCCAACTCCTGGCCAAACAGCAGCTCAGCCTTCCCAAGCCATCAGTCCTTATGCCATTCTGAGGCCCCCATTCCCAGGTCTACCCTCTCCTGAACACCCCCATCCTTGATGCTTTTCAGAGGTACCTTTGGCCATTAAACCACACTTGCTCTGCTCAGGATGATAGTGTGGAGTCCATACCATTGTCCAGGGAGCCTCAGCCAAGATCTATGAGCCAAGGGTATCCCTGACCCCTACTGTCTCCTGGCAGAGCCAGTCTCCAAGGGAGTAGACAGCAGAATACCCCTAGTTCTGATGGTGGCTGCTAATGTCAATGACCCTCATTCTTCAGCAGATATTCGTGTAACTGTGTACAAAGGCTCTTCCCTGTGCAGCTAGTTCCTGTGTCAGCCTTCAGTTGCCCCCTCAGCACAACAGCCCTTACTCTGGTTCTTTGAGAACACCTCCCAGAGGTGCCCAACACCATGCTTTCAGAGCCCCTTCTGCTTTTGTAGCCACTGTCAAGCCTGTGGTTGGGGACTGGCCCTTTATCTTGGAGTTGGAAAGATGTGGAAACTCTAAGTAAGGCTAGCTGGATGACACCCATGTGCTGAGATACAGCCAACAGAGAATGACTCACTTGGAAGGTAGCAACCACCTCTTCATCCCTGACCAGGATCCAGGTGCCTGGCATCAACCTGTGAAGGGGCATTGGACAGCAACTGAGGATTTGAGAATTCAGTACTTGCTGGGCACCATGCAAAGCCCTTGGTAAAGATTTCACTTCTCTGCTCAGACCTACGGGAAAGGCAGCAGCATCTCCATTTGCAGAGAACTCAAGGTCTAAGAAGGTAAAGTGACTTTGCCAAGATGTCTGAAAAGAAAGGTAAAGGAGGTAGAAAGTGCACAAGCTGGCCTTCTCTGGTGCCTTTCTATACACATTATCTCACCAGGGCTGTGTCAGCAAGGGACAAAAGTAGCCAGGCCATTTACAAAGTGAAGACCCTTTGTGCTGGAGTGAAATGATTCTTCTAAAATGATCACGGCGTCCCTTCATTACCTCGAGAGACCAAGGCCTGGCTGATTTCCTCCCATCTTTATCTCAAGTGCATTTAAATGTCAATTAAATTTGAAACATCTACATTTGTCAGCACTTCATTTCGGGCCAGCATGACGTGCGGCTGATTTGTCCATGCAATGTGACACATAAAAAAACTCGAGATGTAGATCTTCCTCATTAAAAAATAAGCCAGCACGATCCTGGAGCAGCAGAGAGCATGGAGCACATCCCGGCTTCCTGACGCCGTGTCTCTGACATGGTATTTAAAAAGGAACAGCCTCGCCTGTCACCACTGTCACACACAGGCGCTAACCAGCGACATGTTAAACCAAACATTAGAAAGGGCTCAGGAGTCATCCACATGGGAACTCCACTGCAGGGTGGTGGACAAGGCAGGGGCAGCAGGGGATGATAGGTCCAAGCTGTGATGGACAGAGCCTTTCTCTCATGCCATGACATCACAGTCTTTGCTGGGTAGCCAAGTTCAGCCAGGCCTGCCTTTTCCCAGACAGCCCCTTTGTGTGTAATAAAATCCAAGCAAATGGTGGGGGGCAGACTGCAGGGTAGTAGCTGAATTGGGTTAATGAGGGAAGAGGTACATTTTTTTATATTCTGCCTTAAGCTAATAAAAAATTTAAACCTGGACGTTTTCGATGGTTCATCCTTTATCCTTGACAAATATCTGACTGTATATTTCATGGGAGAGCATGAGCAGCTGAATTTAAATAAGTTTATTTTGAAACCTCACCTTTCATTAAAAGTGGAAGGGGAAACCCCCTACCTCTCATTTCATTGTTTCAGGAAACAGGTGGCAGGACCCTGTGGTGTTTAGAGACAGGCAAATCCAGATTCCATTCCAGCCCCACCTTTAGCTGCTGTGTGACCCCAGGCAAGAGACTCCCCCTTTCTGAGCTTTGGCTTCTTAGTCATGAAGAATTAGTGAGAAACTATAGGACAGCATGTGAGTTCTTTGATGAGTTATTGCCATCCATGTGGCCTGGACATGACAAAGCTCTGATTGACCAAATCACATGGCACATTTACCCCAGTCCCCTGTCACTCAAGAAGCAATGGTGTGCTCTGACCACCCGAGCCGGCCCGGTATACAGAGCCAGCTGGATGACTCTCCTGCATTCATAGTATGTGGGAGGCCCTGGGTGTCTGAGCCCTGCACTGTAGGACTTTAATGACACCAAAGTCCTGCCCAGCACAAAGGCTCAACAGACTTAGTGGCGGTCAGCCATCATGTGATCTGTGCCAGGGAAGGGGCCCATGCTTTATGTGAATATCAGAAAGACATTCATAGTGCATCTGAGGGTCACCAAGCACTTGGTTCTATGTGACCCAGGTAAGGGTTTATGTTCTCTTGTGTCTGCCCTCAGGGCAGCCTGAGCTAGAACCCCTGAGTTGCTTCCTGGCTTGGTTATTTGCTCACTTCTCTGTCCTTCGTCAGCACTTCCCAGTGTCTGGCCAGCACTAGATCTCCTTATGCACAGGCGGGAAGTGGCCCTTGGGTAGACAGGTGCTCAGACAAATCGGGAGATGGCTAGACAGATGGACTCTATAAAGCTCGTGTGCTGGTTCTGCATGCTAGGTTGGTGTGCTCAGAGCCACTTCAGGTAATAACAGATTACCTCCAGAATGGGCATCATAGCACTGGCCACTCCAGGGCTCTCCCATGCTGTGGTGTTAACCTGAACCCTATTTTGAGGCTTCTGCCCTGGGTCCTATAGACTCCGTGTCTAAGCATCTCAAAGGGCAGGTAGAGAATCCAAAGAAGGGGCACATCTATCAGAGCTCTAAAGTGATGAAAAGATCTGTGTGAAGTACTAGGTGCTCCAGGAGGAGGAGGAGGGGATCCCCAGCATGCAAGCTCTCACTTTCCAACCACTAACATGGGTGAACAGCAGCAATGGCTAGACCCCTGACCTTGAGCTCAGTCAGGAACAGAAGTGTAGAATAACTGGGATCTATGACGTACCAGGACCCACAGCCAGGGAGAGCTGGGAACATTTGGGATGCCATTTAGGGACATCCTAGGGATGACATTTGAGTTAGGTCTTCAAGATGAAAGAACAGTCAGTGTGCTGAGGATAGACAGGCACAAAAGCTGAGTGACAAAGGATGCCAGCTTGGAAGTAGTTCCCCAGCTGAAGTGGGGGAGTGGGTAGGAAGGGACCTCAGGGCTTAATCCTACAACCCATCCATACCCAGTATGCACCTCAAGCTGCCCAGAGTGGAGTAAAAATGCTGGACTTGCTGCCCCACGCCAGCTGGAAGCCACCCCATGCTAAAGAGCAGGGGCAATAAAGAGAGAGCAGGGGCAATAGAATGAGCAGATTACCCTGGCATCTGAGTATTTCTCCTCACCCCTTTTGCAGTGGATCAACTTGTCCCTTCTCCTCAGCCTCACTGGCTGTGAAAGCAGCAGGGATCCAGTCTTATGCCAGGTCAGAGCCTCCTGCCACCAGCATGCTTCTCCAGTTGTGGAAGAGCTGAGGTGTCTCATCCTAGGTATCCAGGCGGCCTGGGAGTGGAGGCCAGCAGAGCCCTGTAGCCCTGCCACCTCCTGGTGCATGACCCTGGGCTAGTAGCTTCCCCAGAAAGCCACAACCTCCACTGAAGTTTGAGGACAAAACTAATGGCCAGCCTATAGGGACAAGGAAGAAAATGAGGGCACAGCTGGAAGTGCTGAGCCTGTGGATGGCTCTGGGGGCCACTTCGAGTAATAACAGGTTAGTTCTAGCAATGGGGACCACAACACTGGCCATCCTAGGGCCTTCCCCAGCTTCCTGTTCAGGCCTTAGTGTACTTGTTTCGAATGTGTTGCACTCCCCTAAATAAAACCTGAAAGGAATTCCAGCCTAGAAAGTGCATGAAGGCTGCTCTGAGAGCAGATGGCCCTCCTGATAGCCTGTGTCTCTCCTCCCTGTCTCCTCAAACCTTCGCTGTTGCTTCTTGGGGATCTTCACAATGAGCCAAGCCACTGATAGGGTAGAGTTAGCTGCAACAGCATCCATGGTGGGCCAGGACTTGAACCTGCCATAGTTTGGGCTCTCCGCTCCTGAGCCTATGGCCTCTCATGGGCACTGCTGGTCCATACATAATTGCTAGGGGCCAGGTGTCGATTCTCTGGGCCATGTGTGTTTGTTTATTAGAGCTAGAGCACAGGTGGCTGACAAGGGAGATATATTTTTTATAACAATGAATATTTAATTTCCACATCACAGATGAAAAAGACTCTCTGAAGAAGCATACGAGAGAGACTCCAGAGAGGGCAGCTCATCAGAAATGGGTCTTCTCAGAGCTTGCTTCCATGTAACTCACTGGTTCCTTAACTTTTCCCCCCTATTATTGAAGTAGAGACATGCATGCTATGGAGAAAGAAAAAGCAGCAGGAAATGAGGTCACCCACAATCCCACCTGCCATTACTGAAATTTAAGCACTTTTTTTCCAGTCTTTCTCTCATGCAATTTCCACAAGTAGCTAAGGGGGCTGCAGTGTCCTCAGAGTACCAGTCCCAGATGCTGAAATCCAGGGTGTTCATGCCCATTCTGTGAAAGGGTATGGTGTTTGCAAAGAACCCTACACACCCTCCTATGTCATTTAGACCACCTCTAGGTTTCTTTTTATAGCTAATCTAGTATACATGCTGTATAGATAGCTGTTGAGCTGTACTGGGGGATAACAGAATGACAGGAACAGACTGCACATGCTCAGTACAGATGCAAGTTTTCCCAAACATTTTCTTTGTTTGGTTGGTTATTTTGTTTTGCAAGACAGGGTTTCTCTGTGTTGCCTTGGCTGTGCTGGGACTCTCTCTGTAGACCAGGCTGGCCTCAAACTCACAGAGGTCCACCTGCCTCTGCCTCCTGAGTGCTGGGATTAAAGGCATGTGCCACCACTGCCTAAACATTTTCAACTCACAGCTGATTGACTCTATAGAGATGGAGCCTACAGGTTTGGGGAGGCCAATCATAAAAATAGCAATTGTGTCATGGTTTAAAATTCTCTTCATTGGCAGCCCATGTGATGGGAAGGGAGTGCTCAGCCAGCAGTACCTGGCTCTACTTGCTGGAAGTGTTTTACTACTTTAAACAGAGCAGTGAGCGTCTCTGGGCATGAGTCATGGTTCATTAAGGGTTAACCTACTGGAAGTGGGTAATCAGGTCAGACATACCTGGATGGGAGCTCCAGGCTCTTGACACACATGGCAAACACAGCTTCCCCTCTGCTTGGAGCCAGCCTCCATACCCCAGTGGGTACCCTGGGGCTTCTTCCCAGCCTGTGCTCTCATGGTGCCCTGACTGCCTCTTCTCTTCTCTCTTGTTCAGCCTGGTAAAGCCCTTCCGACACTATGCTGTCTTCCTCTCTGAAGACTCCTCTGATGAGGAATGCCGACGGGAAGAGGCCCCGAGCACCGGCTTCACTGAAAGCTTTTTCTTCTCTGCTCCCTTTGAATGGTCTCTCTTCCTCCTTCCAACAACTTGGGCTCAGCCTGGTGACTCTTTGGGTGCAGGGGGGAGCATGGTGGTGGGGGCTGGAGCTGCTTGCTGCCATGGGGAGAAAAGTTCCTGGGTGCCAACTTGCAGGGTGTATGTCATATCTACAGGCCTTGTGTCAGGCTTCTCTTGTGCCAGCCCCACAAGGCTGTGACAGCAAAAGTGACAGGTGAGACAGAAGCACCAGTCCCCTTTCCTTACAAGGGGAAAATGACATGTTTAATGGTGGCTACAGTAAGCCTGACTACAGGTCATCCATTTGTCAGTGCACCGTAGAAAGCCATGGAGACAGGAGGGCAGATGTCAAGTAAAAGCCAACTTGAGTTACATGAAACATATGTTAATACCAGCATATCAGCCACATGTGGTGACGTACACCTGCAGATAAGGTAGAAGGACCATGGGTTTGAGGCTAGCCTGGGCTGCATAGCAAGTTCCAGGCCAGTCTGAACTATATACAAGACCCTGTCTCAGAAGGAAAAAAATGTGTGTGGGGTGTGTGTGTGTGTTTACATGTTATAGTCTACCTGGGTTTCTTAAGATTAATTTTATCTTAATTATGTTATAACCTAAGCTGCATACAAATTACAAACAACAATTTTTTAAAAGGAATAGAAAGCTCACCTTAAAAATGTTCTTCCCCCGGGCTGGAGAGGTGGCTCAGAGGTTAAGAGCACTGACTGTTCTTCCAGAGGTCCTGAGTTCAATTCCCAGCAACCACATGGTGGCTCACAACCATCTGTAATGAGATCTGGCACCCTCTTCTGTATACATAATAAATAAATTTTTTCTAAAAATGTTCTTCCCAGGAGCCTCAGGGATGTGCCTACAATCTACCACAGTGCTAGCTGCTGGCCCCTTCACAGCAGGGGGCTTGTCTCCCTCCACATCCACCCCTTTCCACCTCTCTGTTCTCTAACCTTGTGCCCAACATCAGGTCCTCTCCCCGTGTGTGGCTTCATCCTGGACCTTCTGAGTCCGAGGCTGCACACCTCCCCACCCACTCCACCCCCGTTCCTTTCATGCTGCCAGATCACTGGGACGATGGCAGTGTCCCCCTTAGTCCAAGATACCTGAGCTGCACACACACCTTTTCAGTACAGTCACTCTTTTTCTTTAATCTTTTTCTTTTAAATGTTTGAAGAGTCAGCGTTTCCACAGCAGTAATGTCTGTGCTATCACGGGTCTAATGTAACTAGTACTGATGTAACTATTACTAGTTAGAACAGAGAAAACTAGTGAAAGAACACATGCTCATCTGAGTCAGCCTCAAGTCAGGAAAAGCAGCCTGCTTGGGTCCCTCCCCCTCCCCCCATGACTGTCCAGGGCCTCTGAATTAAATGATTGACTGATGCCCGCCCCCCCACTTTCATGGTGCTGGAATGGAACCCAGGTCCTCACATGCTGGACAGGCGTGGGCACTGAGACACAGCAGCCCAGTGTTTCCTTATTTGAGCAGTGGTTAAAATTCCCTTCCTTAGCCTGGGCCTAGAGCCAGTTCAGGGCTTCCTGTGTGTTTACAGGGGAGCTGTTCCATCCTAATTCACAACACCAAGGGTTAAAAACAACTGTTCACTTGTGTTTAGGAAGTAGGACTCCTCCTTATCCCTTGAATTGTGCTCAGATTAGATGAAAGGCTCTTGAGTTCCTTGGTCAGAGTGAGGGAAGGACTTTGAAGACTCTTGAACTTGGCTCCCACTCCACCCTTTGCTGGGTGCTGTGAAGCACAGGGTGAGTTACTAAACTTCTCTGAGCTTCAGTTTCCTCACCTATAGATTAGGGTGTAAGTCCCAGACAGCAAAGTCTGATGGATGGCGCTGGGACTTGTAATCTTTCAATGGGCTTTTGGTGTCATCCTGCTTATAACCAGCAGATGGAGCCCTCCACCCACTTCACCAACACCATGTGCATAGCCGCCTGACCCTAGACTGGGAGGCACTGCACTGACCAGCCTCACTAGAGGTCAGGGCAGGCACTGGCTCTCAACAGATCCGTGGTGCCTTGAGGCTCAGTGGGAAAGCAAAAGGAACCATCTGTTACACCCAGCTCATCTGCAAGGTTATGGTATGTGGATACACAGAACGCACAGAGCACAGGTGGCAGCCATGCATGCCATAGGTGGTTGTCACCAGCTTCTGCATACCCTCTGTACTTGTTCATGGAACCACACCAACACTCAACTGAGGTTCACAAGGTCAAGTGACTTGCCCAGGTTCCCACAGCAAGAGATGAAACCAGATTTTCTGGCTAGCCATGCTCTGGACGTGATTCTGAGACTAAGATTGGTCACTCTGCAGGGAGCAGATGGGACAAAGGAATACATGTGCCTGCCTGCAAATGCCCCCTCCAGTCCTGCCTGGTTTGTATGTGTTACATACAAAGACCTTGGGCTCTGGGGCACTTCAGGGTCTCCTCAGAGTAAATGAGAGCCACAGCATCCTACCCGGGGCACCAAGCATGCTGAAGACCCAATCCAGCTCCAAAAGAACCGAAAAACATTGGTCCTTGGGCCTGGGCATTCTCAGGGGCTAGGGCCATTTGCTCCTCTCATAGATTCCCTGGAGGAAAACCCCGCTGGCTTTTTCTCTTCCCAGGCCACAGCCATACCGGACGTTGAAAGAATCAGATAGCGCAGAAGGCGATGAGAACGAGAGTCCAGAGCAGTTAGTGCGGGAGTCTCGAGGACCTATCCCTGCCCCACCTGACCGAGCTGCCAGCATGGACCTTCTAGAAGATGTCTTCAGCAGCCTAGACGTGGAGGCACCACTGCAGCCACTGGGCCAAGCCAAGAGCTTGGAGGACCTCCGGGCTCCCAAAGACTTGCGGGAACAGCCAGGGAGCTTTGACTACCAGGTATGGTGGGAGTAGAGCCCAGTAGCTAATGGGGTGCCTCCTGCTTATGAGGTAGGTCCTCTGAATCACAGTGGAAGGGATCAGGGAGACACCATTCCACAACCCCTACTCCTCACCCCGTCTTAAGTCAATACTCCAACTCCACCCCATCACAAGATGCACATTATGCTACCAGCTATCAAGGTGTGTGTGTGGTGGAGGGGTGGGGGGGAATGCTAGCACAGCAGGGGGTGTCTGCCTGCCTCTGTTCTTATCTCAGAGGTCAGGCTGCTGCTGCAGGGCTCCTTGGATCAAACTGGGCTCTGGATTGGTTCTCCCAGTGTGACTATCAGTCACCTCCCCTCTCTGGGGTTCACAGATTTTCCCACCTACTGGGAATGAAATCACTCAAGTCTAGAGAAGTGACTTGCCCAAGTCAAATGGCCTACAAGTGGCAGAGTCAGGACTCAAACCTAGTCTCCTTTCCTCTGGTCCATGTGTGCCTTCAACCAGGCCTGGAGCCACACTTGCCATTTTGAGGGCGATGAAAGATTACCACGATCTCTAAACAGCAAAAGTGCCCAAGCCATTTTTAGGTGGCCCACAGATGGAGATATTTTCCTGAAACTACTTGTCAAGCATAGGCTTTTGTAAAAAAGACAAGAGATTCCTCTGGTTTTCCTTTGTGGGACAGGTCTGGACTTGGAGTCCAGATAGGCTTGGGTCTCTGCAGGTGTCCTGGGTACCTGCAGCTCCTCCTGGTCCCGAGAGCCATGTGTCTGGCATGCAGGAAAGGATGGGAATGGGCATGTACTTTCTGCTGTTGCCTGGGCCAGCCTGTGGTCATCACTCCCTCCCTCCTTCCCCACAGAGGCTGGACCTGTGCAGAAGTGAGAGGGGCCTTAGCATGGCTGCAGCTTTCAAGCTTGCTCATCCATATACTAAGCTCTGGAGTCTGGGTCAGGACGACATGGCAATCCCCAGCAAGCCTTCCACCACCTCCCCAGAGAAGCCCTCAGCTCTGTCTGGTACTTCCCCAGCTCTGCCTCACAGACCTCAGGATGGCATCCTGAGCCCCAGCATCAAGGAGGAGGCTTCCACCCAAACTCTAGGCAGCATCACTATTCCCCGGCCACAAGGCAGAAAGACCCCTGAGCTGGGCATCGTGCCTCCACCACCCACTGCCCGCCCAGCCAAGCTCCATGCTGCTGGTGGCCCACTTGGTGACTTCTCTTCAGAGCAGCTTCAGATGGACCAACAAAGACAAGCTGCCCTGAGCCCAGCCCTACTGCCAGGGCTGCTCCCCAGTGCTGTCCACCAAGGCCCCACAGAACTTCTGCAGCCACTCAGCCCAGCCCCAGGAGCTGCAGGCACAGGCAGTGATGCCCTGCTTGCCTTCCTGGACCCACTTAACACAGCCTGGTCAGGTAGCACCATCCTACCCCAGCTTCCCCCCCACAGTGACACCCACCCCGTTTGCACAGCCACCACTCAATCCCTTTGTCCCATCTATGCCAGTAGCACCACCCACCATGTCCCTGGGCTCTATACCAGCCAGGCCTTTTGGGACCCCTCCAGCGTCCCTGGGGCCAGCATATGCACCTAGCATCCTGTTGTCCGGTTCTGGCTTCTGTGCCCCTCACAGGTCTCATCCCAACCTGTCTGCCCTCTCCATGCCCAACCTCTTTGGCCAGATTCCCATGGGTGCCCACACTAGTCCCATGCAGCCACTTGGCCCCCCAGCTGTTGCCCCCTCCAGGATCCGAACATTGCCTCTGGCCCGCTCAAGTGCCAGGGCTGCTGAGGCCAAGCAGGGGTTGGCCCTGAGGCCTGGTGAACCCCCACTGCTGCCTCCTAGACCCCCCCAGGGTCTAGAGCCAGCCCTGCAGCCCTCTGCTCCTGCACAGGCCAGAGACCCCTTTGAGGATTTGCTACGAAAAACCAAGCAAGATGTGAGCCCAAGCCCAGCCCCAGCCCCCACCTCCGTGGAGCAGCTCCGCAGGCAGTGGGAGACCTTCGAGTGAGCAGGCCTGTGCCACCATCCAGTACCGTGCCTCCCTATGTCCCATTTCTGACCAGGTTCCACTGGGGCAAAGGGACTCTCTCTGCCCCTTCTCCTCTACAGCCCATCTCTGAGGCCTGGCCCTGGGAATGGTACCATCCCATGAGANCTGCCTGCCACCCTCCTTGGCACCCTGTGTAAGGTTTGCACTAGAGGTCAACTGGGCCAACCATATTCTACCGCCTTCCCTCCAGCAGCCCAAGAGGAGCCAGGAAGCTCAAGACCTCTCTCAAGCCCAGCTCTCCTCCTTTGCTAGGCCCTGCCTCACAGGGCCCATGTCAGTAACATCCATGTGAGCACAGCTTTGGGGACACAGGTGTTTGGGGGGCTGAAGTAACCACTCCTAGGCTGGCATTTCTCCTTGGTGGGTGTCTCCAAACCTCTCTAGCAATATACTCTTTCCAAACCACCAAACCTGAGTTGTTCCTGGGGGCCAGGGGTCTGGGGACTCAAGCTTCGAACCCAGCTCCAGCCAGCCCTTCCAGGGCTTGGGAACACCAGCAACTCTGATTTATAGGAGAAACCCACAAATCTGAGTGTTAGAGCTGCCCTCAACTCTCTGTCACCCTCATACCTCTGGGCTCTCATATCAAAGCTCAGGCTCAGCCTCCTGCCACTTGGAGCTTTATGGGCAAGCTGGGCAACAGTGACCCCGATTCCAACCCAAAGGACAAGCTTCCTGCCACAGACACAGGGGAGGCACAGCTGTTTGGACTCCTAGCTCAGGACCAGGTGGGGCCTCAGGGCCCCCAGGTTCCCCATGGAGTGAATAAATGTGGCCTCTAAGCCTGGGGAAAGTGGGGGCCTGGAAGCCAGCCCTCCCTGCTTCTCCAGCTTCTCACCAGTACAGAAATTCCTGAGGCCAAGTCACCAAAGTTATAATGAAATGTTTTGTTATTGTTTCTTTGATCTTGCTTTTCCTTCTTACCTTATTGATTTGATAAATCTTGAAAACTGATTCCTTTCAATAAACCAAGGTAAAACACAGCCTAGCCGTTTAAGAAAAACATCCATCAGAGACATGCAGGAAATTGTGCACATTTGACCTGATTTCTCATTTCCTATGTGTGAATGGTCAGCCAGCCTGCCCCAGGATTTCTGACAGGAACAAGGGAGTGGGGTCATTGGAGGTCTCTGTCATTCTAGGGAACCGTCTCTATGTCTGAAAGGTTGCTCATGGGTCCCTGAGGCGTAGGCCCAAGATGCACCCCTCCTCAGGGCTCTGTCTTGGGGGAGTGGGTGTCCTCAGCTGCTGGGGAACTGAGTCATAGGGAGCCTCCTGGCATTCGTGTTCCTGGACAGGTCTCAGTTCCACTGAAAGAACCCCAGAAAATTCCAGGTCCCACCCAAGATGAGGCAGTGCCCCACCCCAGTGGGCCAGGGCGGTGACAAGGTGTCAAGCAGCCTGGGAAGCAGCACACACCTATGGTCCACTAGGGGCCGGTACACATGTTCACTTAATCTGTCCATTCACTGGGTAGAATTTGAGAACCCAGGGATGATGAACTGTGTGTTCAATAAAATCTTGGGAAAAAATCTTGGGGAGAAGGCCGTGGTCCTGAATCCTTCAAGGGAGGGGAAGCCTGAGCAGGCACCTCGCCATCTTCACCAGCCATCCTGCTGAAGTAGAGACCACTGCACTCCCAGCCTGTGCCCAGTTGGGGCTCTGATCCACTTGTCCCTTCCCTCCCAGGGAGAGAACTGGGGATGGGCAGGTGGGCAAGACTACAGGAAGGAACAAGTTCCACCCCTACCCCAGATGCCACAAGAACAGCCTCTACCCCTAAGTGGATACTTGTGTAGGCCACACTGGTGACACTGGAGTGAAACTGGACTGTTTCATTGTTGGCGTTCCACAGGAAACATCTTAGGAGCTGGGAACTGGAACAGTTCACCCAGGAACCCATTTCCCCTCACCTCTTTCAAGGGACACAGAGACAGCTAGAGGCAAGTTGGTCCCACCACTACAGGGTAAGAACCAAGCAGCCCTCTTAGAATTAAGGGTCTCAAAGCTTCTACTGAGCCCCCGTGCCCCCCAAGTCTGCTTTCTGGAGGTGACTGAAACCTGAGACATCCATCTTCCTGTGTAAAAAGTCCCTTGGCATTTGCACTGGAACCCCCAGTTAGGAGGCACTGGCCTGGTCAGCAAGGATGACAAAGGGCTCCGGGAAGTCCAAAGGAGGCTGAGTGTGCAGGCCAGTGCCCTCTGGAGGTAGGGTCAGAAGTCAAGTGCACTTGTGTGTAGCCACAGGATGTAATCCTTCTGCAGCCTGAGCACCAGTGCAGTAGCTGCTGATGTCCATCTGCCTAGCACTGTTGGGCACACAACCTAGGCCTTCCTTAACGTGCTTTCTCTCAGTTAACAGCCATACACAGGCAATGGAACTGCAGGCAATAGGTCGGCCTGTGCTGCTGCAGAACTGCAAGGTGGTGAGCTTGCAGGGACATGATAGCACCTCCATTCTGCCCTCTGGCCTCCTTGCCAGGGTCCCAGGGAGCCCCTTCGACTGTAGGCAGGTGAGACACTTTGCAGTACTCAAAAGGGCAGCCAGTCCTTTCCATCAGATGGAGTTTAAACAATTTTTGGAGTTTCTGCCTGTTTGTCTCTCGGATCCTCAGAATAGCCCTGTGAGGTAGGCAGAAAGGTTGCGCCATGCCTGCTGATGCCCACAGCAGGCAGGACAGCCCAGGGCATCTGCTCCTTGGTTCCTGCAGGCCTGCCCTACAGACATGGGGGGTGTTGGCCATGGCACTGTCAGTCAGATCTGCCCAAAAGGGCTTTTGTTCTGGAAGCCAAGAATCCTCGCCTATTTCCCAGCTTCCCTGGGACAAAGCCTGTCCTTGGAGGTTGGACAAGATGTCAAGACCAAAGTTCTAGGTGCTTGGGCAAGCTTTGGCCTGTTTGGTGCTAGAAAGCATGCAGCCTTGGGCTTCCCCTGTTTCAGAGGCATCCAGGTTGTCCCCAGCCATGAAGCAGCCGCTTCCCCTGTGAAATCACTTGCCACACTACAGTCACGTAGACTCACAGGGCATGCCCACACACACCACAATCTGCAAACCAACACATCCCACAAACATCATTCATTCATATTCTCTCTTTCTCTCCCTCCCTCTCCCTCTCCCTTTCCTTCCCTCCCTCCCTCCATTCTCTTCTCATGTCCTCTCTCTCCCCCAAACACAGAAGGATACACACATACGCCTGTCAGTCATACCATGGTCACCCACATGTACACTCCTATATACAGCCCAGCAGGTCAGAGACATTCATACTCTCACAGCCTCCTCTGCTTCCCTGAGTTGTTCCCCATTTTCTGAGTCCATGATGGACAGGGGCAAGGGCTGCCGACCATGGGGGCACATCCTGTGGTTGTCCTAGCTCTGGAAATAGTCTCCTCGGGCCTCCAGGTAGAGGTTCTGCAATGATCCTGTAGGACCTTCAGGGCATGGCACCAGCAGCCAGACCAGCCTAGATAAGTCTTTCCTCTGGTGGCACCTTGAGGACACTGTCCATCTCCAGACGGGCCCCTGCCACCTCCTGCTGACTTGGGCTGTAAGTGCCCTCAGACTGGCGGCGCTTTCTTGCAGCCAGGATCCCTGAGAAGAGGCCCAGGAGGAGGAGGAGGAGGCAGGCACAGGCTGCAGGCACTGCTACCTCCAGCAGCGGGAATGGCAGGGGCAGAGGCAAGCTTTTCTGCAAGAGATGGGAGACAAGAAGACTCAGAGAAGTAGGCTCCCCAGAGTCAATGAGAGAGGCAGCCCCTAGGGTGTGTAGGCAGAAGCCAGCAAGCCACCTGTCCAAACCAATGCTAGGGGAGTATTGCATAGCCCTGGCTAGGAGGGTAGACAGTAGACATTCCAGGAGTGCCTGTTGGGGTTTAGAGGGTGTCACAGAATTCAACAACAGTCAAAGCAGCTGAAATAAAGCAGGAGCAGAAAGCAGAGCTAGGATGAACTGAGCCCACTAATGACAGAATTTACTATGGCCTGCCTGTTTGCAAGGGGTTGCTCTGACAGCCTGTCTCTTACAGACTTGAGCCTGGTTTGGGGGTGAGGGCAGCATTTCCCATCTCCTGTCACAGACTCCCACGGTGACCCACCAAAGATTCCACGTACCTAGAGTGCCTAAGTCCTAGAATCAGAACCCCCGCAATCCAGACTCACCGTCTCCCCTTGAGGCTTCTCAGCCCACTGTCTGTCACTTGCATCCCCACCCCCAGCATTCAGGCCTGGAGAAGGGAGCCCCAAAACTATAAAGTTCACACCTTCCCCCTCTCCAGCACTTCAGCAGGAGCTGTAAAGCCATTTCCTTCCCCTGGGCAGGGGGGGGGTGGTATATAGTGGTTAGGTGGGGAAGCAAAGCCTGTAAAAGTTCAGCTTGAAAGGAACACTTCCCAGAAGCAAAAGGGACTCCTGGCTTACAACCAGACTGCTAGGAGCCTATAGGGATCTAGGCCACTCCTCCCTGGGCTGCCCTTCCAGAAAACCCTTCAACAGTACCCACCGTGGTCTCAGAACCTCTCTAAGGCTCTGGGTCTGGTCCCTGAAGGCCCAGACCTCTGTTAGCTAAACCTTCTTGGAGCAAAGATACCTACAGTGCCCAAGCCTGATCTGCTTCAGAAACTGCTCTGGAACCCAAGGATACTACAGGCCCCATGGTCCTGTGGGCTCTGAAGCTAGTCCCAGATCCCAACCTGTCCCCACTGCCACTACCCTGGATACCACGGGGAAGCCCCAGACTCTGCCTAATGGCTGGTGGGCTCCCCAAGCTCTCCCTGAAGTGAAAATACCTCCTACATGCGGTTCCTCCACACTCAACCAAGCTCATCCAGTGCCAAGCCCACAAGGGCCATACCCTCCCTGTCCACTGATCTCTTGCTAAGGTCCACATAGGCCCGGCAGCCCACCCCTGGGTACCACTCACCACCACTTCACAGAACTGGCCAGAGAATCCTGTATTGCAAGTACATTCAAATATGCCACTGACTGCCCGGCAGGTGCCCCCATTCAAGCAAGGGTTGGCTTCACAGGGTACATCAAGACTCTGACACCTGGAAGAGACAGAGGCTGAGAAAGCCAGCTCCTACCCCCATAGCTGCC